>CM071926.1:144740500-144961745 GCA_016081115.2 Rehmannia glutinosa
TGTAAGAAAAAATATGCAATGCACAACCATGTACATATAGCCAACACTTACATCTACAAGAGATAAAATAAGGTAGTGGGTATTAATCGGATGTAAAATGACTGGGTGTTACATCCCACTATCGATAATGATCAAGTAGTGGGCTATCTTCGTGTGACCACTACTGCAGGAGTTACTAACTCCAACATTCACACAATTCAGGACAGATGCAATGCCCAGATTCATTAGGCTCCACAGTCCGACAGTCACTTGAATCTGGGCCAAGTCCATTTTCGAGTGATAAAACTATAGTGGACCAGACCGGCCCAAAGAGTCGGACCACCCAAGGCCCGAGATGAGATCGAGCAGACATCCACGTGTGTTGCCCACTTGTGGTCATCCACTTATATTATAGTATATCCAGCAAATAACACCTTTAAATAAACTAGGATAAACAATTCCTATAAATATTTGTGTCATTTACTTTCACCACTTTAATTTCTACAATTTATTTAGTGGAAATGGTACAAAATAGCCATTTACAAAATGTAAAGATGAAAAATAGCCATCTTTTGTAGACACATCTTTTTAGCCATTTTTGGGTGTAAAAGGACATTCAAGCCCTTATAGCATATTTGTTAGATATTTGGATTATTTCTCTCTCTATCACTTATCTCTATGTATCCTCTTACTCTTTCTTTCAAACTTTTATAAAAAATCGAACATGTATTTTTCGTTTTTAAATATGCAATATGGGTGTTGAATTATAGATATAAAAATGATTAATTTGATATATTATACATGCAAAACGGATTTAAAATGCAAAAATTATGTGAATCCAAAGTTCTTTGGAGAAAAATAAAATAATCAAGTTATAATAAGTGAGATAAGATTGAATAAAGAATCGATATCAAGTTAATTGGATATCGAAGTTATCTTCAGTTTGACTAACGCTTACTATTTTTTGTTGAAAACTCGATATCGATTAATCATAACTTCGATATCGAGTTATGTAACTGGATATCTCAATTATTGGGTATCCAGTTACATTTAACTCGATATACGTATTATATCATTATCTTCACATTTCTTCACATTACTCGATATCGAGATACAAGAATCGATATCGAGTTACACAAAAAGTTACTCGATTTCGAGGTACTCATGTAACTCGCCACCGCCGTCGTCTTCTTCCCCTCTCTCACTTTCTACCATTAACAACATCCCAAGCTCCCCGCCAACACAAAATCCACTATAAAACCTTAGAATTTCTACAAAACTACAAATAATCCTAACAGTCCTAACCTAAAACAACTATAGACTAAATAAATCAACAAAAAACATGAAATTAACAAAAAAACTATAGAGGTCAATGCGGTCGCCGTCGTCAATTCGATCGCCATCGTCCAAGTCGCCGTTTTCGAATTTTTGGGGGTTACTTGTGTGTGCTTTTCGAGTGTTTAGTTATGTTGTGTCCAAGTCACTTTAATTAACTATTTCGCGGTTCTTTCTATTTCCAAGTCAATGGGCATTGCTCAACTCCTGATGAACGCGTGATCACGCAATATCTGTACTCAACAAGAACAATGTTAATAATCGGTAAAAATTATTGTTTCAATTAAGATTGAATTACTTATCCCTAATTTACGTGAATCTTTCAATACCCGCAATAGCGCCAAAAACCGGATTGCTAAAATATTTTCGCTAAACTACAAGTGAACGGTGTAGTTTATAGACAATGGTTAGCAAGGTCGTATTCCACATGGATTGATACGAAGTACATAAAGTATAGTAACTCTCGTATTCCAATTTTATTGAAGTGATATTAAAACAAAAGTTGTGTGTAATTAATCCTAAAATTATTAAACTAAAATGCCAAATCTATTATCGACTATCTATCTACTTGTAGTTCCCAAGGGTGTGAGTAAGGTTTAGAAGGGGGTTGAATAAATCTTACCAACTTTTCGATTTTAGTTCTTTTAAAGTATTACAGAGTTAACTCAAACAATTTTGTCTCCTTGAGGACACTAAGTTGTTGTTATTCAAATAGAGTTAGCCACTCAACAAACTCGATAGAGTTTGTTGATAGAATAACTCACCGCTTAACCCGAACTTTAACTTGGTTGTGTTGGTTTTATCACCGGAAGACTTAACACCCTTTGATTTGTTTTAAACTTGTTTTAACACTTGATTTTAGCATTGGTTATTAATCGGTTGGATAGCAAATATGAATTTATCAAAGATATATATAATGTATGTATGCGAAAATGTAAATATGCTAAAAAGTAAATGACACGCTAATTTTTATAGAGGTTCGAATATGGGTTAAATCTTCTAATCCTCTCTTCTCCAACTCATGGAGGAATCCACTATGTAAAAGATCTCTTTACAAAGTGATCAACAGATCTAGAGATAACCTTGGTCACACAAACACTTCTCGTCCGACTCACTTTTTTCACAGGCAAATTTGCGCTTTGCTTATCTTCAGACTTACTTTCTCAAGCTCTTGGATTTGATCACGAAGCCCTCCAATAACTTGATCTTTTGGTTCGACCGTGAACCTTCCTACAATCCTCCTTGGAAAGTAGACCCCTTTTGATTCTTCAAAAGTTTCCTCTTCAACAGGTTTGAAGTTGTCTTTCCTTCACAAACTTGTGTTGGATCGATTTCCTTCGAGTTTCGTGCTTGAGGATTTGCTTGAATATACTTGAGAATATTTCAGGTTAATAGCTTGAATATTGCTTGCTTGTTTGTGGTTCGAGTAACCTTTTCTCAATGAATTTCCTTAGCCTTTTATAGTGAACTTTCAAAATCTGCCCGTTAAAGAGATACGCTGATTTCAAAAGTCACTTGTGTTTGTTGGCTTGTCTTTTCTTGGTCCTCAATCTTGAGATGTAGACCCTTCCTCGTATTAAATGAATTTGCGGCTTTTCGTGTTCGACACGAGGTGCGATGCTTTCCATTGGTTTATTCCTTTTGCACGCTTCGGATGAGCATTTTAAGACCTGGCAACATGGAAATATTACTTATTTAAGTAATGCTCTTGACTTCTCAGGCAACGGATTCTCTTGATTAACTCCTATTGGTCACGCTTTTTCCCCCAGGTGACTTGAGTCCGCTCCAATCATTGGATGACTCATCCGTCACTTCAACTTGAGACTTGGTTTCTTGAGTTGACTTGACTAACTCTTCACACACTTGCTCTCACCGACACGTCTTCATCGAGTTCTTAATCTTCTATCTTGGCCATACTCGGATGTTCTCAGAGTGGAGTCTTCACTTGATCTTCAATTGACTTCTTGTATTTCCAGCGTAGCGAGTGACTTGACTCGACTTTTCCAACCCTATCTATTACAATATAAATTACAAGGAAAATAGGGTGCCAACTTTCTAGTTTAAGTTTTACACGGCATTCATCAAAATCTATAAAATAAATTTGCCAACAATTTTTCCTTTTTGATGATGCCAAAACTTAAAACATTTAAGAAAATATAAACAACAAGGATACATACAGACAATGCATAACAAAGAATGTATGCGCGAATAGATCGTTTTATTGATCATATCATTCTTGTCCTTTACACAAATTTGTTTACATTTGGTATCGAGCATTTTATATCAAGCAAAAAAAACACATCTATGCTAAGATACTAGAACAAGTACAAAGTGAAAAATTACGAACATTTCACTAAGTATACGAGATGACTTACAAAAGTGTATTTACACACGTAAAATACATGAAGGGTTCGCAACAACACTTCATCGCCTTCGCTGCCTCCTTCTTTCTTCTTCAGCTCTGTCGAAGTCATCAGCTCTCTTCCTTTTTCTTTCTTCTTCCTCAACTCTCTTCTTCTTCTCATAGGCTCTCTTCGCAAAGATCATCCTTTTGCTTCCTCTCGAGCCATACGTGAGTTTGTCTTTCATTTTTCTCTTCCTGTCTTTTCACGGCCTCGATTCTTCCTTGCCACTTGCGATTTGCCACTTCATCATACCCGGCCAAGAGATCCTCCCCGTTCTTTCGGGATCTACAAATTCGATATTCTTGGGTCTAGGACGGGGTCGAGAACCTCTTTCTCCACCACTTATTCTCCTCCTCCGGTGTGTACTTCACGGAGTCTTACTCTTACCAATGAATGACTGCTGGTGGTTTGTTTGCTTATCGCTTTCTTCGCACAATATAAGACCCTTATCCCAATACAATCCCGGCTTGGGCTAGTGACATCCCTTGGAAATAGCCTTCGGATTCGAGCATCTTAAATTCTTCAACTGATCTTGGCTCGCATCCATTGTCGGAATAGCATCTTGATCCTTTTCTGCACGGAATGCCGCCGTATTGTTTCATCACTTCTTCGACGTGGGCATCCGCTCTTCTTGTCAAACTTCACCATCCCTTCTTCAATGATTCGCCTTTTCTCGGACATTGGCACAACAGAGTGCCCAATGGGTAAGGTTATGGGGAGTTTGCTCAGGATAGAGGCTGTGACTTAACCTTGTTGAGGGGTTTCAGCAATCATTAACGTCAAATCCTTTGAATGTTCCCCCTCAGCTGCTTTTCCCTTCTTCTCATTTTGCCATCTTCTTAGCTCTGATTCTTTCAATTTTTCTTCTTTTAAACTCCTTAGGGACTCCTCTTCCCCCTTTTTGGCATCATCAAAGGAAAGAGGGACCCTAGGGAATATGTCTGCGAGCATAAAGTTGAGTCTGCTGAGAGCAGAATTCTGTTTGAGTCTCTTCTTTGCATAAGGTGCTCGAATTCTGAGCAAGTAGCCTTGGACTCGGCTACCACCAACTTCATTTCAGCCATGAGAAGGCTGAATTTATCATTCATTGAGTTCTCAAGGCGCAGAATTTCTTTTCTCTGGAATTCTTGCAACAGCTCCATTTCTGTTTTGTGAGTTGCATGCAACCTTTCGATGTAGGCATGCATCCTTTGCTTGATATCGCATTGTCGACCATCCGGACAAGCATTCGCCATACGATGCTTTGAAATAATGAACTTGCTCGATTCGCATGGTAGATTCTTTGTTGAGACCATTCCCTGATCCGCACCACTATCCCTCTCAAATCTGTTTTGTGAGGGTAGCATCCCCGTTGTCCGATCTTAAGTCGAGTGAGGCCTCGATGTCTTTCGATCTTCTCAATCTCTTCACGGATCTTCTTGAAGATCTCACAAAAATTCAGTTGTTTTACTTGATTCGACTACAGGGCCACTCTTGAAAGAAAGTTGAACTCTACCGGAACAATTGTGTCGAGGGGATGATTGGATCTTCTCTTACAAAGAATCTCTGTTGCTCAACAAAATGGCGGTCTCTTTTTCAAATCACGGTAGGATCGTGAAAAGAAATATCTTTGGAAAGGCATCATCACTCACATATGGGATGGGTTGTGAGGATTGTGCCTCGAGATGTTTCACTCTTTTGTGCCTCACCGCGATTGCTTCATTGCGTGGTCACACTTGGGAGCTGTGGATTTTGTGGTGTAGCTTCGTTGTAGGGGCGTGGAGCTCAACGCGATTGACTCGGTTTCGGTTTCACCGGGCTATTGTATTGCTTTGCCACCGACTCGGCCTCAATCGTCTTAAAAGCATCTTCGATCATAGTGGATTTTTCTAAGTGAATAACCGGTTCCTCTGCTGCATCATCATCGTCATCGGATGATGATGAGATCTGGCTTGGCTCATCATCGAAATTAAACTTTTGACGAGCGACTTTGTCACTTGGCCGCTCGTAGTTTTGAGAACATCCTCACCGGGTCCTTTGGATCCGCAATTGGAGGACTCGCCTTCATCTTCGACCCCAAGAATGATGTATCAAGGTTCTCCTGGGAGTCATGAAGGGCGCTTATATCCTCTTCTATTTCAGGCGCTTTGAACATGAGGAATGTTCTCGAGTCTCTTGAGCTTTACCCAAGAAAGTCTCAACCTCCTTGAGCCTTCAATACCTCCGGCGGTCTTAATCTGCTGCGAGGCCTTCAATGTTCATTTCGACAATCACAGGTTGTCTTAGGGTCTTCGGCATTGGTATCCATGAGTCTCAACCCCTAGGATTGCACTTTCATTGCCTAGAGTGTTAACTCCTGGGCATCTCCATCCTTTGCCTCGACTTGTAAAACAAAGTGTCGTTGGCCTTCGAGCAGCGGTTGGCATTTTAGATGGGACAGACTAACTATCGAGCTTCGTTAATGTCACTCTCGTGGTTCTTTCCGATTTCCACTACGGCTCCTTGCTTCAAAGTTGAGTCATCCACATCAACCTCCAACCCTGTTGTGGTGGAGTGAGTTTCCCCTCGGGTGGCACACCACCGAGTGACTAAGGGCGGGGTCACTCTTCTCCGCACTCGCGGCTTCTTCCATTGAGTGCTCAACCGCCGGGACGGTGGTAAAACACCTTCTTCGGGGTTGACTCAACTCGTGCTCAAAGTCCCAATTTCATTGCCAATTCCCTTGGACCCATCCTCCGATTGCACTCGGGAAGTGGGCTGCAGCAATGTCTCAGGCAATCTGGCGACCACTCCCAAAGGGTCGATTTGCGGGAGAGATTGAGACGACTCTCCCGGTCCTTCAAATAATTGCTTTGCTCATGCATTAGCTTGGATTCCCTCGAGCCATTTGCATGTCCGACTTCTCTCTTTGCAAAGAAATGGGATCCTCATCACTCTCTCGAGTATATATCTAGATGTGTATGAGTGTGAGATGGAGAGTTTGTGAATTCACACATCTTGGCTTTTTCTAGGACACGGGCTTCCTCTTGACTTTGTCCTTATCATCTGCTTTTAATGATGCGGAGAATATCCATACTGATTGTCTTCATTAAGGGCCTGTCGAGCATCGAGACCCCAAGAAATCGGCAACTCTTCTTGTTCTTCGATGTACTCGGGATGAGCGAACCGCATCCTTGAGTGATCAAGTTTCCATGCCCTCCACTCTCGTAGTCGTCTTTGGATATCCGGATATAGTGGAGAATACATGACAACATCATCATCCTCATCTTCATCATCTCCTTTCTCGTGGATTGATGAAAAGAGGTTCTCGCTCCTCCTCGCCTTCATCGGGTCGATGGCAGTGGGAGAGACAACTCTTTCAACTATGGGTTCGATTGTCTCTCTTGCCTCACTATCCTCGATTGTCTTCTTCATAGTTGGGTCTTCAATAGGCCCATGCCGATCACTCTCAATGAGACTTGGTAGGTACATCAATAACTTCAGAGATCTCTTCTAGATTACCAACAGCCTCAACTTGTGACTCCAAATGAGTGAGTAATAGATTCAGCTTTCTTTTCAAGCTCTAATTGCTTGAAAAGTCTTATTCTTTTTCGGTCCGAAGGAACTTCCCGGTTTTTCTTCTTCTTCTTCGATTCATTGGCGGTGGGGGGGGGGGCATCCTTCTTGGAGGAGCTGCCTTCCTCGCTTGATCCTCTTCTTCCGTATGGGCTGGAGAAGGGATTTGGTTCCTTCTCGGCGTCGGCTGCAGGGGCGGAGACTCGGTTGCACGAGCGGGCGACTTACCGGCAGGGGCGGAGCATTCTTTTACTTAGTCATGCGGGGCAACTTTCTTCTTCTAAGCTGCAGGGCGACTTTCTTCTTCTGAAAGGGTAAGGTGTCCCTGGGGTTCAAATGATTCCCCCTCACTTGTTTATGCCTTCCTCACGTGGGCTCTCTTTTGGGCACCCGAGATGTTAGCCTAGAACATCTTCTTGTTGACATGGAAAGATTTTCCATGCCGAAGGGGAATACACTTCACTTCCATCGGTGGCCAATCACCAAGCCATATCCGAGAGATCCTCCAAAGGATCCATCCTACTTGAAAGTCTTATTCATCACATTCTCGCGGTCATTCTTGTTGTACACAAACTCGAACTTAGTTTACTTTCTTGCCCCGCATGATAGCAACCATGGCGATCGGCTTAGTCTTGGGACAGTTGGTTGAAGCTACCAAACTTCATGTCTACACACTTGGAGACGGCATCCATCAACTTATGATACTCATCCTTCAAAGCCAGCTTTCTTATCACCGTGTGTAGACCACCTTAGCAAAGACACTCCGGTTTGGCTACCTCTTTCCACGCAGCAGCCCAAATCAATATCAGCTTCATTAATCTCCTTCATGCCTTTTGATGGCAACAAGCAGTGCTCCGCAAGGTCATTAGCATTTATTTTTATGTCCTTACGGTGGACAGAAGACTTGATCCCTTCGTCCTACACCTCCACATTAACATAGAACTGAGCTACCTCCTCGAGATAGGTATGCGAGTACTCAGTCGAAAAATCCTTGAAACCCGACATTTCTAGCATATCAGCGTTTTTCTTGACAAGGGTTTCATCAAAACCCCGCTTCACCATTCTTCAAAGTCCACCATGAGCCAAAAGGTGTGGATCCGCTTCGATAGTTTTGCAAAGTCGTGATTTTGTGCCATTTCCGAGAGTTTTATTGAATGAAAAACGAAAAGCTTGCTTGAAAGATTTTTGGGTTTTAGAGAGAAATTGCCTTAGTCTTGGAAGAGGTACAGTGCGCGTAACGTGAGAGAAATGAAAAATTTCCATATATAAGGGACGTGAAGGGACACATTTTCGGATTTTGAATTTGTTGATTAAGATCAATGACTGAGATTAGCACGTCAAAAATGCATTAACTTCATCGCATTTAATGCGGCAGATTTATATCCAATCATATGCTTCTTTGTCGCGACTTTTTCTCGCACCCGTCATTATTACACCGACGTCATCCTTAAAAACATTCCCGTTCATTTAAAACGATTGCATTTTTGTCACTTAGCTCATAAATGACTCATCTTGTATCAAATATGACTTAACTCGCTTCTCTCATTTTAGTAAGTGACTCAAATTGTCGCCTAACTTGATGCAAATGACTTTTCCGATATGACCGATTTACTCGGTTGATGAGTGAAATTTGCTTTTTCTTGACTTTTCATCTTCTATCCCTTCCGATTGAGTCTTCTCGAGTGTCAACTCGGCTCAATTAACCCTAGCCCATTCTTAAGCACTTCAAAACTAGATTCACACAGAGGCTTGGTGAATATGTCACTAACCGCTTATCGGTTGAGATATATTCCAAAGTGATGTCTTTCTTTTCAACATGATCTCTTATAAAGTGATATATGACATCAATGTGCTTTGTTCTTGAATGCAACACAGATTTTGAGTGATTGCATTAGCACTTGTGTTATCACAAATAATTGGAATTTATTTTTTCAATCTCATAATCTCTCAAACAATTATCTCATCCATAAGACTTGGGCACAACAAATTTGCCGTAGCTATGTATTCTTATCACCGGTGTGGATGTGGCTATTGAGTTTTGCTTCTTCTTGAACCAGGAAACCAATCTATTTCCAAGCATTTGACATGTACGCAGAGGTACTTTTCCCCTCAACTCTACATCCAAAGATAGTCCGAAGTCCGAGTAACCAATAAGCTTGAATCCTCCTTTCTTTGGATACCATAAGCCAACTTCATGGCATCCCTTCAAATACCTTAGGATTCTCTTAGCTACGATCATGTGGCTCTCTTTTGGTGCAGATTGAAATCTTGCACATACACCTACCGCAAAGGTGATGTCCGGCTCGGCTATTAAGTAGAAGCGATGATCCAATGAGTGCTCTATATCCGTCCGATCTCTGACTTGCCATCTCCGCATCCATGTCCATCTTGACTAATGTATTCATTGGAATTTTCGCAGAAGACTTCTCTTCCATACCAAATTTCTTCATTAAATCTCCGGTATACTTGGTTTGGCTTATGAAGGTTCCACCCTTCAATTGCTTGACTTGAAGTCCTAGGAAGAAAGTCGCTCTCCCATCATGCTCATCTCAAATTTGCCTTGCATGAGGTTTGAGAACTTATCACACGCTTCTTTATTTGTGGATCCAAAAATGATGTCATCCACATATATTTTAACAAGCAAGATACTCTTTCCATCTTGAATTCTCAAGAGTGCTCTGTCACTTTGCCTTTGGTGAATCCATTGTCAATTATAAATTGAGACAATGTATCATACCATGCTCTTGGTGCTTGTTTTAATCCATATAATGCTTTCTTGAGCTTGTACACCTTATATCCAATAGTTTTTACTGCTCAAAACCTGGAGGTTGTTCAACATATACTTATTCCTCTAGTAGTCCATTTAGAAATGCACTCTACACATCCATTTGATATATACGAAGTTCTTATGTGCGGCATAGGCAAGAAAAACATCCTTATTGCTTCTAATCTTGCAACATTAGCAAATATTTCATCAAAATCTATTCCCTCTTCTTGGCAATACCCTTTAGCTACCAATCTTGCTTTGTTTCTTACCACGCATCCTTATTCATTCATCTTGTTTAAAAACCCATTTTGTGCCAATAACATTTTTCTTGGGTTGGTCTCTCGCACCAATTCTCATACCTTATTTCTTTCAAATTGATTCAACTCTTCTTACATGGCTTGAATCCAATGTGTGTCATCCAATGCTTGAGACACATCTTTTGGCTCTATTTGGGAAATAAAACAAGTGAACATTGCTTCTTGTAGTGCTCGGATCCGGTTCTTACACCATCTCTAACATCTCCAATAACTAACTCGGTGGATGGTCTCTCGGCCATCTCACATTAGGTTGGAGTAAGTTGGTCGGATTCACTGTCTCACAACTATGTTGTCTTGAATAGCTCTTTCATCGTCATTCGATTTGTAGACTTTCCACTTGTCTTTGAGATTCACTATCTCATCTTCATCTCGGGTTGATTGCCCTTATTTGATTCAATATATGGACTCTCGCATAGTTGGTGATTCAACTTGTCGCTAACTCTTCAATGTCTTCTCCATTTACATTAGGTTCATCAAAAACCACATGGATAGACTCTTTTGTGACCATAGACCTCTTCTTCAACATTCTATAGGCTTTGCTCTCGGTGAGTACCTCAAAAAGATACCTTCATCGGCTTTAGATCGAAAGCCTTCAAATTATCTTTGCTATTGTTGTGGATGAAGCATTTACATCCAAATATCTTGAAGTACCCAATATTTGGCTTTCTCTTTGTCCAGATTTCATAGGAGTCTTGGTTAATTGCTTGTTTATCATGCATCTATTTTGAGTATAGTATGATGTGTTGATGGCTTCACCCCAAAATCTCTTAGGCAATCCAGGTTCAAAGCTAACATGGTTATTGCGGCTTCCTTGAGAGTTCTATTCCTTCTTTCAATACTCCATTCTCACAAGGTTCTTCTTTGTCATTGATAACTCATGAGCAATACCATTCTCAACACAATACTAAGTGATTATCCCATTGACAAACTCGGTTCCTCTCAGGACCATATTTTTATAATGGTTTGCTCTTTTCATTTTGAACTCTTTTCATCGATTGTGGTAACTTCGCAAAGTTTCCTTCTTTTTGCACATGAAGATTGTCCATGTATATCTTGAATAATCATCTACCATCACTAAGTTGTATTTCTTTCCACTTATGTTTGGTGGTTCAATCGACCAAATAGATCCATATGCAATGATGTAATATCCTTGTTGAAGAAGGATTTGGCTTATCCTTGAATGAAGATTTTATTTGCTTTCCCATCGGCATGCATCACATAGACTTTCTTTCTTGTACATTGAGTCCGCAATCCTTCCACAAGATGACTTCTTGCAAGCTTGTTGATTGTCTTGAAATTCGGATGACTCGACTTCTTGTGCCACGCCAACTTGATTCGGCCGTACTCTTTGCTATGAGACAAGTGCTTGGTGTGGCAAGAGATCAATCTACCACATACATATTCTCCTGTATTGATCCTTGCAACACTATTTCATTTGATTCAAGATATCTTTGATCCGCACACTCCCATATTGAATCCAACATTATAGCCCTTGTCACGAGTTGGGCGATGCTTAACAGTTGAAGTTTAGGCCTTCAACATAAACAACATCTGTGATTTCCAATCCATTCTTCTTGATAGATCATGTGCCTTTGATTTCCCCGAGCTTCATTACCTCCAAATATGACTTTTGCACCTCTAATCTCCTTGAATCTTGACAGTTTTTCTTGTTTCTGTCATATGTCCGAACAACCACTATCCATATACCAGGTTCCTTGCACTCAAACTTCCTTGAACCCGCAATCAAGGAAATTAGTTTTTAGGTACCCATACTTGCCTGGGTCCCGAGGGGTTATTGTTGTAAGATGATCCAACCAACCTATAGCCAAAGGACTTGACTCTAAGAGGTTGTCATCTATCGATTGCCATAATCATAGTGCATATTTGCAAATTGGTTGGGGTTTTAGGTTCATACAACTGCTCTCTTTGTCTCGTATGCTTGTGTGTGTGTTTTAGCAATCGCTTTCTTAGGATAGTTGTGATATTTAAAGTGTTATATTCCCTAGGTGCATATGTGTGCTTTGATGATACCTTTTCTCTTTGGAATGTCATTTGCTAAGGTTTAGGTCTTTTCCATTTAGGCTTGTATTCCATTGGTCTTTGTTTGATATTTTACAATGTACCAATCGGCTTGCTTGGGTAGTTTCTACCTTTCTCTGTTTGATACACGTTTTTATCTTAATTTTGATGATTTTATTTTGTCACCAAAACAATGTTTTTAAAGGTTGTCCAAATACTCCTAAATGATTTAAAATGGTTTTAATATTTTTCGGAGTAGCTCCTCAAGTTTATTTTCGATAATATTGGACAACACTTTTAATGATTTTATGTCAATGGGTTTTCACTTCTAAACAAGGTTCCTAAATGTTGTCTAAATACTTCCGATTGGTTTACAATGTTTTTACTAAATTTTCGGAGTATTTCTTGGGTTTTATTTTCGACAAAAATTGGACAACATTTAAATCTCTTGGTCGACCTGGTCTCCCTATAGGGCAACCCGTACACAAGATGATTTTTGAAACAAAAATGAGACGGAAGAAAAATCAAGCGGTCGATTGGTCGCTGCACTGGCGTCGACCGAGTCGGCCGACGGCCGCCAGGGGTCGACCGGTGCACTGCAAGTTTGTGTTGAAACAGAGCGATTCTTTCACTCAAACCAATTGAGGGGGACCGGTTGAGATGGGGATGACCGGTCGGACCCTACGTCGATCGGTCGCCCGTGTTAATTTATGATATGTTCATTTCAACTTCTATTTCTATGCGACCGGTCGCCTGCTGCCTTAATGACAAAAAAAAATATGACCGTTTGACAAAGAGTCACATTTCTTTAAATTGTGGGATTGATTTCTAACAGCTATATTCTTGATTTTAATTGTATTTTTCTGTAGATTTTCAATCCCCAAGAGGAGCCTATGCTTGATCAATCATCTCATATAAATAGAGGAAGTTTTGGAGCAACGAAAACAACCATTAAGATACAACATAACAAGATACACTTCAAGCAAATATTTGTTCTTCATTGTTATTATTCTTGTTGTAATTTTGCCTAGCTTTTCACTTTCACATCCTTGAGGTCTAGGCTATTCTTGATTACACTTTGCACTCAAATTGTAATATTCATTATTGAGTTGTAATCTTGATTTTTGGTTATCATTCAAACACAAGATATCCTTGTGAGTGTTGTTGTGGTAAGAGCACACTTGGATGATCTAGGTGATAGGTGCAAGAAGATTGTGGTGATCTTCTTATTGAGGTGTTGAAGAATTTGGTATTCTTCAAGGTTGAAGATTGTGGTAATCTTCACAAGGTGCGTCGAAGGAAGATTGTGGTGATCTTCAAAGGGAGATTGTGGTAATCTCTAAAGGTGTTGTTGAAGAAGAGTGTGGTGCTCTTCAAGGTGTTGTAAGTTGAATTTGTATTAATTTTGGTAATTAATAAAATTCTTTTTCTTTTGAAATCCATCCCTGAGGATATCTGGAACTCCGCTTTGCATATAGGCAGGGGCAACCCGTCTATATGTTGCGGTCCCAAGCTCGGATAAAGGAGGAGGGTTGCGTTAGGTCGGCGACCGGCGTAAAACTCTTGTCATTTCCTTATGGTATGGATCATATAAGACATCGTGATAAGGCTAGGATGCTCCCCGTAAGGAGTGCGCGCAGGTCCGATGCGGTGTCTTGGCAAGGACGCTACACCTCCATAAGGGCTTGGGTGTAGTGAAAAATACACAAGAGCCCTCACACACTAATAAGAGGAACACAAATGATAATAAGAAAATTAGAAAGTATAGAATTGGCAAATGGAACATAGGTACTTTGAGGGTAAAACTATAGAGCTCGTAGATATTATGAAAAGACGAAACATAGATATTATGTGTATCCAAGAGACTAAATGGGTAGGCGAGAAGGCTAAGACACTAGATACTACAGGTTATAAGCTTTGGTATAGTGGAAAGGATAGAACTAGGAATGCGGTGGGTATCATTGTAGATCCTCTCTTCATAGATCAAGTAGTAGGAGTAACTAGAAAAGGAGATAGAATCATATCCCTTAAAATTGTAGTAGGTAAATGAACTTATAAATATTGTTAGTGTATATGCACCTCAAGTAGGATTAGATGATGCTACTAAGGCTAAATTTTGGGAAGATTTAGAAACTCTAATGCAATCAATCCCTCAAAATGAAAAAGTCATCATAGGTGGAGACTTAAATGGACATGTTGGGAAGGATAATGAAGATTATGAAAGGGTCCATGGAGGATATGGCTTTAGCTCGCGTAACAATGAGGTAGAACCATCCTGACTTTGCGATTGCTTATGATTTTATTATAGGTAATACCTTCTTTAAAAAGAGAGACGAACATTTAATCACATTTAAGAGTGGTCCTAACAAATCACAAATTGACTACTTTCTAACCGAAAAAACGAGGAAAAAATATGCAAAAATTGCAAAGTAATACCTGGAGAAAGCCTCACCACCCAACATAGACTACTAGTTTTGGATATCAAACTTATTAACATACACTTAAAGAGAAAGAAAATTAACATACCGAGAATTAAGTGGTGGAACTTAAATAATATAGAAAAAAGAGATAGTTTTGTCAAATCTCTCGGTAGAAACCATTGATTGGAAAGTGGAAGACAAAGCCGATGAAACATGAACTATGTAACTACTCAAATGAAAAAGATCGCAAATGAAACATTAGGGGTGTCAAATGGTAATAAATGGAATAAAGAGTCATGGTGGTGGAATCAAGAAATCCAAGAAAAGGTAAAGGAAAAAGAACTAGTTACAAAGTATTGTATTCTGTAAAAACGAAGAAAACCTTAAAAGATATAAAGATGCCAAAAAGAAGTAAGAAGAGCAATATATAAGCAAAAACCAAGGCATACGAAGATTTCTATAAGAAACTAGATACTAAAGAAGGAGAGAAAGATATATATAAAATAGCAAAATTTAGAGAAAAACAAACAAGAGATCTAACCCAAATTAAATGCATAAAAGATGAGAATGAAAACATTTTAGTGAAAGACGAGGACATAAAAGATCGATGGAAGAGGTATTTCAATAATCTTTTTAATGAACCGAAGAGAAATGAAGTCACATTAGGGGAACTAGGCCAATCTGAACTGAATAGAAACCATACGTTTTATCGTAGAATTCAACTTCATGAAACAGAAAAAGCACTAAACAAAATGAAAATCGCAAAGCGATTGGCCTTGATGATATACCAATTGAAGCGTGGAAATGTTTAGGTGGAGTTGGAATTGCATGGCTTACTAAATTATTTAATGTTATTCTAAAAACTAAGAAAATGCCTGATGAATGGAGAAAAAGTATATTGATACCTATATATAAAAACAAAGGGGATATACAAAATTGTGCAAATTACAGGGGAATTAAATTAATAAGTCATACAATGAAACTATGGGAAAGAGTTATAGAAGCAAGAATAAGAAATGAAACTAGTATATTAGATAATCAATTTGGCTTCATGCCAGGAAGATCCACAATTGAAGCTATACACTTAATTAGACGATTATGTGAACAATATAATGAGAGAAAACAAGATTTACATATGGTTTTTATTGATCTTGAAAAGGCATACGATAGAGTCAACCGTGATATAATGTGGCGCGTATTGGAAAAAGAGAGAATAAAAATAGCCTACATAGATGCCATAAAAGATATGTATGATAGTATAACAACATGTATCGGACACCAACAGGGAATATCTAGTGAATTCCCAAACACTATAGGTTTGCATCAGGGATCTGCTCTAAGCCCGTACCTTTTTATCCTAATAATTGATGAAATCACTAAACACTTACAAAAATCCATCCCTGAATGTATGTTATTTGCGGACGATATAGTTTTAATTGATGAAACAAGGGAAGGAGTAAATGCAAAATTGGAAGTTTGGAGAGAAGCACTCGAATCAAAAGGTTTTACTATAAGTAGGGCTAAAACAGAATACATGGAATGCCACTTTAGTAAAAACAACAGGAACAATGAGACGAATGTTAAAATTGATGGACATGAAGTGAGTATAACAAAGAGTTTTAAGTACTTAGGATCTATAATTGAAGAGAACGGAGAAATCAATAAAGATGTCACACATAGGATCCAAAGTGGTTGGAATAAATGGAGGAGTGCATCTTCTATCCTTTGTGACCGTAAAATACCATTAAAATTGAAAGGAAAATTTTATAAAACGGCCATAAGGCCTGCAATGCTTTATGGAGCGTAATGTTGGGCGACTAAATATGAACACGAACAAAAAATGAGGGTAGCGAGAGATAAGAATGCTAAGATGGATGTGCAGACACACTAGATTAGATAGAATAAGAAACGAACACATTAGAAACAAAGTGGGAGTAGCACCAATAGACGAGAAAATTAGAGAAACACGATTAAGATGGTTTGGACATGTTTACAGGAGACCTTTAGATGCACCTGTGCGACGTTTAGAAGGTAGAGAATCACTCACACAAATCAAAAGAGGAAGAGGTAGGCCTAAAAAGACTTGGAAAGAAGCTATTAAACATGACATGTTATACCTAGAAATAAACGAAAATATGGCTTATGACCGTAAACGATGGCGCGATATGATCCGTATAGCCGACCCCACGTAGTGGGATTAAAACTTTAGTTTGTTGTTGTTGTTGTATCCCTGATATACTTTGGGGTGGTAGAGGATTAGGCCCTAGGTGGGTTGAATCTCTATAAATCGACGTGTGTTGTTTACATTCCGCACCTTTATTATTGTGTTTGAGCATTTGGTTCAAAAAAGAGGGCGCAATCAAAAAGATGGAGATAATCTATTCACCCCCTCTAGATTATCTTAGCCGCTTGGACTTACAAGTGGTATCGAGCCAAACTCTTTGGCAAGCTCGTTTCACATCGCGAGTGAAGAGAAACGATCGTCGGCTACAAACGAAGCTCAACTTACCTGGCACCTCCACCACCAAGCCACCACTATTTGATTCCAAAAATTTTAATTTTTGGAAAGAAAGAATGGAATGCTACTTACAAGGTTGCGGGTTCGACATTTGGAACACCGTCATTAATGGAGAATCCATTCCGATGAAAGATACACCACACACCTCAAAAGGCTTCAAAAGCTCAATGATGAAGAGAAGAAAATCATCTCCTTAAATGGTAAAGCTCTTAATATTTTACTTTGTTCACTTACCACTTTGGAATTTGATCATGTTATAGGTATTCAATCGGCACATGAAGTATGGCAAAAATTAGAAGCTATCTTCAAGTATATGCAAATGAAAGGAGCAACTCAAAAGCATCTAATTCACAAATGGATACAACATCAAATCCAACATGGGATAAGCCTTCTACAACCTCCCATGATGAACAAGTTGAACAATGCCTCATGGGCATCGAAGAAGAAAACGAGGTAAGTTCTAAACCCTCTACTTCTTATGATAATGAATTGCAAAATGAATATAGTGATTTGCAAAATGATTATGATGAGCTACAAGATGAATTCCAAAACTTGTTAAATACAAAAATTTGAAAAAGGGATTCATTGTTTTGAAAAATGATAAGGATAGGTTATTTACTTCCTATGAATCACTATCATGTGCTCACACCACCACTCTTGACAAGGTTAGAAACCTTGAAAAAGAAAATAGTTCTCTTGTTGAGAATATTGATTGCATGAAAAATGATTTGTTAAAATCCAACTTGAGTACCAATAGAATGACCGATATTGTTGATTGTTGTGATAATTCGAAACTAGAACTTGATCATAAGCCTAAGGGTGTCAATCACATGAAAAAGAATCAAGTCTCTAAGCACATTGGTCATTATGCTCCTAGAATTATTACATGCTTCTATTGCGGTAAAAAGGGTCATACGGCTAATACTTGTCGTGCTAGAAACAACTCTAATTATTGTTGGAGACCTAAAAGTCTCAAAGCTAATCCTAAAGGACCCAAACACATGTGGGTACCACAAAATAATGTTTTATTAGGTACCGTGAAATAATGATCGAAGAAAATTCATACCGTCGAAGGCATCAAATGACCGTTTCATTTGGTCAAAGAAGGAGAAACTATTCTCAACAAAGCCAATTTCAAGAAGAGGATATAATCAAAAATGGGAAGAACACAATCCTTGGAAATGGAAAAAAATCATCAACAAGATGATTTTCAAAGAAGAGATATCATCAACAATGGGAAAGACACAACCCATGGAAACGGCGTAATTGGTAAACCGTATCTCCCCATTTATATATGCATTTTATTTTAATTCTATGCATTTTTTTTTGTGTCTTAATTGTACAATGAGTTTTCAAGTATTTTTTTAAACTAAGGTCTTCAAAACTTATTTATATTCTCAAAATTTTTAAAAGAAGACCTTGCATGATATTTCTAAAAATCTTGTGCATTTAATTAGACTTATGTGGTTTATTATCTCTTATGAATTTTTATAGCATAAGCATTTGTTTGATATCTCCTATTACTTGCCTACACTTGTGTTTTTGTGCAAATTTTGTTTAAGAATTGTGTAGGATATATATATCTCATATTCATTGGCTATTTCATCATCAAGCTTCTTAAACTATCGAGGTATGTTCACTCGTATTTCTCTTAACACTCGATATTATGCTTATGCACATATCTTTCAAGATATTTCATTTTAACCCCTTAAGTGCCCCTAAATGATTTTGCAAATTTTTCTTAAAAGGGCACTACTCGTTAAGTCTCGTTTTTCTTGAATATATGTTTTCCCGAAACCCGTATTTGTTGGACTTGGTCCAAAATTTTTTTTTGCAAAGTTTTAAAACTTTTGGGGTGGAAAATCGTACTTTGGAAAACTGGGAAAAAGAAAAATTACCTGGGCGGTCAAAGCGGGGGCGACCGGTCGCCGCACGTCGACCGGTCGCCCTACCTCGACCAGGTCACCCAGCTATTTTTACAAGTTTATAACGTTCTGTCTTTCGATTCAAAAAGAACCGAAAAACCCTCCAAACCCTTACTAGCAATAAGAAATCGCCCCTTTCTCATAAAATCCTCAATTCTTCATCATTTCTCACGATTTTTGTTGCTAATCTTTCTATTTTTGCAAGAATTTCACATTTATGGCACCTCCAAGAAATTCCACCGAACGAAATCCTCAAAAGAGGAGAAGGAGGCAAAGGGGAGAATCTTCTTCCAACCCCCAACAAGATGATATTTCACAATGAGATTATCAAAATCGGCTACGGAAGAGGAGATTGTCGAATTAAGAGCGGGATTTCAAAATCGAGCATTCATTGGGACTCTAGTAAGTTATCACTGCGTTTACGAGCCTCCCTCTAGAGCTAATAGATTTCGTTTTCTAAATAAACTTGCGGAGGAGCATTATGAGAATATTGGATTGAATGATAAGAAAATTGCGTGCACTCATATGGTTCGTTTTCAAGCATTTTATGATGAATTTCCGGATATTAGGGCTTATTTTGAAATTCAAGGATGGGTTTCACTTTGGGATAATCCATGTTTGCATTATGATGACGAGCTTATAAAACTTTTTTATGCAAATATGTGGATTGTTGATGCTACGATAGATAATCCGTTGGAACTTCACACATTTGTTAATGGTAGACATTTTCTTGGACATTGGCGATCTTTGCAATCATTTTAATGTGCCGAATGATGGAGTGGTCAATGTGGATTGTGCTCATTGGATGATAACATTTTCGGTGTTTCACTAGATAATGTGAAAACCTTTTTAGAGTGTATCCCGAGTGACATACTCAAAGAATGCCTTTAACTATCGGATTATATCTATCATTTGCTCCTATTGTGTTTGTGGAAAGGAAATAAAACTTCCGAGTAATCTCGAACTCTTTCTCACCTATAAGATTGTTCGAGGAGAAAGAGTAAACTATGGGGCAATTTTTGTGTATTGTTTGTTGGAATCTAGAAAGCTTACCAAGAAAAAAATATACTTTGGGTAATTTGATTTGCCGACTTTTATACTTGTCGGGATACCCGAAAATGAAATGAATATTGAAATTCGTCACAATGATTTTGATAATGCCAACATTCTTCAAATGGTAAGAATGAGACGACATTTACCACGGGTTCCTACCAAAGCCGCTAGGGGTGCGACATCAACAACAACCTCGGGATGATTTTTAATGACAATGAGGTTGAAAATATTGGAAGAGGTGAGTTTGACGAACAAAGAGATGATGAAGAAGAGAATGTGGGAATGGAGAGGAAAATGAAGAAGAGAATGTGGGAAATGAACAAGAATTTAGGGAGGAAGAAAATGAGGAAGGAGATGAAGACGAGTCGGATGTTGAAGATTTAAATCTCAAAGAGAGAATGGCAAAAGTTGAAAGAGATGCATTTAGAGATGTAGCCTCTCTTAGAAAAGAGCTCCGGGTTGTGAAGAAAGAAAACTCTAGTTTGAAAAAGTCAATCGGTAAATTGAAGAAATTTATCAAAGATCTTATTCCCGGAACTTGCTTCTCTTCGGACGAGGAATGATGTCCCCACCCACTTTCTATTCTAGCATTTTTATTCATGTTGTTTTGTATTTTCATGAACTATCTTGTAAAACTCTTTTTCACTAATGAGATTTGCATGTTTTCTTGAAAGGGTTAAAATTGCGAGTTGATAATGACTTATGGGTGATCATGGTATTGATGGAGTATTTAATGGTAAAAATACTCTAATTTAGCATTGTTGATGTTGGTATGAAGTACTTGATGGTAAAAGTGCTTCTTTCTAATTTTTGCTTAAATGCATTTGAGATGCTTTAATTATTTTGCTTAGATGGATATTTTGGGACATTTGTAATGTCTAATATGCATTGTTTGATGCTTGACATGTATCTCTTAATGGCTCTTTATTTTTGCTTAATGGCATTGGTAATGCCTTGATCTCTCTTTGGCTAAATTATCTCAATTGGGTTGAACCCTTGAGAATTTACTTTGATTATGCCTATTATTTGTTGGATACATGTTGAAAATTGCTTTTGGTGATGGTATGAACAACTTGGCTTGATTTCATTTACAAGGGCTATATATATCTTTTTCAATTTTTTGACGCCCGCCAAGTGTTCGTTAAAATGCTTCTATCTTTTCACATACATGAATCTCTTATGTTCAATGTCTTAAAATCTTTTTGAGATCATGTTTTTGGCTAACTAATGAGCTTTTGGATTTCTTATGATACATTTCTCCAATTTTTCCTTGGATTTTTTTAAAGCTTAAGATTGATAAACCGTCCCTTTGGTGCACTTTGATGTCATTATATGAACTTTCTATCATCCTAACATTCTTTTTGATGATTCCAAAGGGGGAGAAACAGGAAATTGGCTCATTAGCTCAAAGAAGCTAATAAAAGCTTGTTATAAAAGCTATAAGTTATGGCTCATAAAAGCCATAAGTTGTGATCTATTCTTAGTCCAATTGTTGCTTGATGGACTTATATAATTGTCTAATGATGTTTTGTGACAGGGGGAGCTTATAAGCTCTTGAACAAATTGTAAAAGCTAAAGCTTTTAGCTTATGGATAATCGCTTTTACATTATTATTGATGTGCTTGTTGATAGGGGGAGCTTGTGTACTAAATATATTTACTCCCCTACTTGGTTGCTTTTATATTTTGGTTGCTTCCAAACGGTCAAATGTTTTTACCGAAAAATCATTTCTAAAAATTGCTCTCTTAGTCGTGTAAAAATTGTTTTGGTTTGTAATCATCAAAAAGGGGGAGATTGTTTGATACACGTTTTTATCTTAATTTTGATGATTTTATTTTGTCACCAAAACAATGTTTTTAAAGGTTGTCCAAATACTCCTAAATGATTTAAAATGGTTTTAATATTTTTCGGAGTATCTCCTCAAGTTTATTTTCGATAATATTGGACAACACTTTTAATGATTTTATGTCAATGGGTTTTCACTTCTAAACAAGGTTCCTAAATGTTGTCTAAATACTTCCGATTGGTTTAAAATGTTTTTACTAAATTTTCGGAGTATTTCTTGGGTTTTATTTTCGACAAAAATTGGACAACATTTATGTCTCTTGGTCGACCGGTCGCCCTATAGGGCAACCCGTACTGAAGATGATTTTTGAAACAAAAATAAGACGGAAGAAAAATCAAGCGGTCGACCAGCCGCTTCGGCGTCGGCCGGTCGGCCGACGGTACACTGCAAGTTTGTGTTGAAACAGAATGATTCTTTCACTCAAACCAATTGAGGGGGGACCTATTGAGATGGGGACGACCGGTCGGACCCTCGTCGACCGACCGGCCGCCCGTGTTAATTTATGATATGTTCATTTCAACTTCTATTTCGTCGACGGCCGGTCGCCATGCACGTTTTGACAAAAAAAATATGACCGTTTGACAACAGACACATTTCTTTAAATTGTGGGATTGATTTCTAACAGCTATATTCTTGATTTTAATTGTATTTTTCTCAGATTTTCAATCCCCAAGAGGAGCCTATGCTTGATCAATCATCTCCTATAAATAGAGGAAGTTTTGGAGCAACGAAAACAACCATTAAGATACAACACAACAAGATACACTTCAAGCAAATATTTGTTCTTCATTGTTATTATTCTTGTTGTAATTTTGCCTAGCTTTTCACTTTCACATCCTTGAGGTCTAGGCTATTATTGATTACACTTTGCACTCAAATTGTAATATTCATTTTTGAGTTGTAATCTTGATTTTTGGTTATCATTCAAACACAAGATATCCTTGTGAGTGTTGTTGTGGTAAGAGCACACTTGGATGATCTAGGTGATAGGTGCAAGAAGATTGTGGTGATCTTCTTATTGAGGTGTTGAAGAATTTGGTATTCTTCAAGGTTGAAGATTGTGGTAATCTTCACAAGGTGCCGTCGAAGGAAGATTGTGGTGATCTTCAAAGGAGATTGTGGTAATCTCTAAAGGTGTTGTTGAAGAAGAGTGTGGTGCTCTTCAAGGTGTTGTAAGTTGAATTTGTATTAATTTTGGTAATTAATAAAATTCTTTTTCTTTTTGAAATCCATCCCTGATATCTTTGGGGTGGTAGAGGATTAGGCCCTAGGTGGGTTGAACCTCTATAAATCGACGTGTGTTGTTTACATTCCGCACCTTTATTATTGTGTTTGAGCATTTGGTTCGAAAAAGAGGGCGAAATCAAAAGATGGAGATAATCTACTCACCCCCTCTAGATTATCGTAGCCGCTGACTTACATTCTCATCATATGTGTTTCTCTCGATGAGACTTCTAGGGATTTTGGCAGCTCTGTTTATTCTTCACAAAGATACTTTCTATTTGGAGTTTGCCGAGAAACTCTGATTTTTTCTTAGCTGTCCTCTCAAAGATACTCAATCGCCGTTTTCCTTTCCCTTTATATCCAAGGCCAATTTGTTTGTGATTGTGCTTTGGGATGAATGTGGGTGCAACATTTGGTGTTTTGGGTTTTGAAATGCTTCATTGTTTGAAGATCCTTTCTCCAAAGTCACTCTAGGAGTTTGACTGCACAAAAGAATTGAATCCTATGCATGTCATATCTCCACATTCCTTTTGACTCATTATAAGATCATACAATGATTTAGATGCCTTTGTAAATGAAGCAATCACATTTTTGAGATCTTTTTCCCTCTTTTCTATAGCAACTATCTCTGCTATTAGTTTGGCATTCTCAGCCTTCAGCTCTGTATTCTCAACAGCTATGTGACTTAGAGTACTCACTCCTTAGTCACCGTGTGAGTTTTGGCTTTTAGTGGCATTTGTTTTCCTCATTTAGAACTGTGTGTGAGAATTTAATGTGCTCAAAGTCTTTAATCATTTTGCCTAATGAATCATATAGATCAGTGGGTGATGAAGTGTGTGTATCACAATAACTATCACTTGAATCTGAACGAGATGAGTTAGAGTGTACCTCATCTTCTTGGTCTGGTTGATCTTGTTCTTTAGCCATAAGGCAGATCAAGGCTTCTTCTTCAGAATCGCTTGAGTAGTCAGCTTCACTACTCTCTGAGTTTGCTGCTTCTTTGGACTTAGCTGTCTGAGCAGTTTCAGTAGCCAACATGGCTTTCTTCTTTTCCTGTCTTCTTTGTCTGAAGACTTTTATTTCTTCTTCATTCCTATATTTGTTGACTGGTGGATAGGAACAATCAATTGCAAAGTGTCCAGGTTGTCTGCAGTTCCAACACAGGTTCTCAGCTCTTTGGTCAGCTCTCTCTGTTCTTGGGTTATCAGCTCTCTGATATTCAACCCTTTGATGCTCAGCTTTCTTGGGCGGCCTATCTTCCCTTGATTTAGAGGGTCTTTGAATGTCTCTTTGGAGGTTTCACCCTTATTTCTCTTATAATTCTTACTGAAGAATTTTTTGAATCTTTTAACCATCGGGGCTATTTCCTCCCGATCTATGGCTTCCTTGGGTTCAGCTCTCTTTCCATCCTTAACTATCAATGCAGCTGTCCTGGGTACAACTGTCTCCTCTTGATACTTTCTTCTCGGCTCAAACTCATACGCTTTGAGGTCCGAGAATACCTCATGGTTGGATGTTTTTGAGAGGTCCAGAATATCTCGAGCCATATTCTTCATTTCCCATTCAGCTGGAAGGCTCCCAAGATCTTCATACACATCTCCTTCTATGTGTATTCCTTCCCAAGAGCTGAAAGTTCATTTGTGATTTCAGTGAATCTTGCATCTAGCTGGTCCATGGATTCACCTGCAAACATCTTAAAATTTTCAAATTTTTGAACAACAATAGATAATTTATTTTCTTTATTTTGCTCTGATCCTTCACAAATTAAAGTAAGCTTATTCCAGATTTCTTTTGTTGTTTTGCAAGATTTGACTTTATTGAACATTGCTTTGTCCAAAGTCTTGTAGAGTATGTCCTTGGCCACATTGTCCAAGTTGTATCTCTTTCTATCATCATTTGTCCACTCGATCTTTGGTTTTTCAACCATGGCTGGTCTTTCTTTAGCAAAGAAATTATTCTCCTCAAATTGCAAATGCTTCTTCTTTCTGATTGTGTTTGCTTTTAATATTTGCAGTGGCCTATCCTCTATCACAAGCCACATTTCATCGTGTAGAGCGATATAGATGAGCCTTCATACGAATTTTCCAATCATCGAATTCTTCAACAAAAGAACATAGGAATGCATGTCAAATTTGCTTCCATGATAATAACTTTTTCTAAGAGTGAAAGATTTTGAAAATACAAGTGGTTAAAACCTTTTGAAAAGATAAAGATCTAGTTCAAGAACTGGATTCGGAAGGCTCAATGAACCAACCACTGCGATACCACTTGTAGGTCCCAAGGGGTGTGAGTAAGGTTTAGAAGGGGTTGAATAAACCTTACCAACTTTTCGATTTTAGTCCTTTTAAAATATTACAGAGTTAACTCAAACAGCTGTGTCCTTGAGGGACAACTAAGTTGGTTATTCCGCAGAGTTAGCCACTTAAATGACTTTCGATAGAGTTGATAGGATAACTCACTGTTAACCCGAACTTTAACTTGGATGTGTTGGTTTTATCAAATGGAAGACTTAACACCCTTTGATTTGTTTTAAACTTATTTTAACACTTGATTTTAGCACTTGGTTGTTAATCAGTTGAATAGCAAATATGAATTTATCAGCAGATATAATGTATGTATGCAGAAATGTAAATGTGCTGAAAAGTAAATGACACGAGTTAAATTTTATAGAGGTTCAAGATTTGGTAATTCTTCTAATCCTCTCTTCTCCAACTCCCCGGAGCTATGTAAAAGATCTGTTTACAAAGTGGTCAACAGTCTAGAGACAACCTTGGTCACGCAGCTGGCTTCTCGTCCGACTCAGCTTCTTCACAGGGCAGCTGCCTTGCTACTTCAGCTCACTTTCTCAAGCTCTTGGATTTGATCACGAAGCCCTCCAATAACTTGATACTGGTTCGACCTTGAACCTTCCTACAATCCTCCTTGGAAAGTAGACCCCTTTTGATTCTTCAAAAGTTTCCTCTTCAACAGGTTTGAAGTTGTCTTTCCTTCACAGCTTGTGTTGGATTGATTTCTTTCGAGTTTCAGGCTTGAGGATTTGCTTGAATATACTTGAGAATATTGCAGGTTAATAGCTTGAATATTGCTTGCTTGTTCGTGGTTCAGGTAACCTTTTCTCAATGAATTTCCTTAGCCTTTTATAGTGAACTTTCAAAAACGAAAGAAAGGCTAAGTCGAGAAGTCGAGAGAGTAGCGGAGCTATTTCGGGAGAAAGATATCATTTTTACAAGATGAGCACCTTACTTGATTCATTCCTTCTACCCTTTCTCCCTTCAAATAATCTTCCCTTCGCGAAAGGGTCCGAAGGAGCCTTAAAGGCGTGGACGTGTGCTTACCTTACCAATAAAATCTGCCCGTTGAAGAGATAGACGATTTCAAAAGTCACTTGTGTTCGTTGGCTTGTCTTTTCTTGGTCCTCAATCTTGAGATGTAGACCCTTCCTCGTATTAAATGAATTTCAGCTTTTCGTGTTCGACACGAGGTGCGTGCTTCCCATTGGTTTATTCCTTTTGCACGCTTCGGATTCACTTTAAGACCTGGCAAGATGGAAGTATTACTTATTCAAGTAATGTTCTTGACTTACGGCAAATCGGATTCTCTTGATTAACTCCTTTTTCGTCTTTGCTTTTTTTTTCCCAGTGACTTGAGTCCGCTCCAATCATTGGATGACTCATCCGTCACTTCAACTTGAGACTTGGCTTGGTTGACTTGACCGACTCTTCACACAAATGTTCCTCACCGACACGTCTTCACGAGTTCTTGATCTTCTATCTTGGCCATACTCAAATGCTTTCAAGCGGAATCTTCCCTTCGTCTTGATTGACTTCTTGTATTTCCAGCGTAGGCGACTTGACTCGCTTTTCCACTCTTTGATAGAAATCCACGATATCAAAGTTGTACGTTTCCCCATACATTTCAGTTCTAACCTATCCTACTTTCTCCCTCTATGGACGATGTCTCTTCATCTTCTTTCTATATCTAATATCTAGTCGATTAAGGAAAACAAATCCAAGGAGATCGCTTCTTATTGTTATTTCTCAATCCGATGCTTCATTAAATTTCTTCAGTCTCTTTCTGAATCTGATGGTCAAGTTCTAAAGCACTGGGTGGAAATTTGGTAGAGTTACAGTTCATACTTAATAAAGGTATAATTCCAATTTTATAAACTATAGTATGTTTTCATTTGTGGTATTCATTTTCTATGCATATCAATTTTAGTACCACATGTTTTAGTTTTTAATCGATTCCCCAAATTTCACAAACATTCGTCAATTTTGGTGTGTGATAAGTGATTAAAATGTAAAATATTGGGTACCAAAATTGACGAACTTTTGACAATCTAGTGAAAGTGATTAAAAGTAAAACATAGAGTACCAACATTAATATGACCTAAAAATTGAGACACCAAAAGTGAAAATATGGTATATTTTAGGTACTAAAACTTGAACTATCCCCTTGAACCAACAATAATAAGACGATATATAGGGATTTTGAGAAAAATCATACTTATAAATTTCTATATTTGGAAACTTATCGATTTACTTATATTAAACATATATGTCTTATAACATAGTTATATTGAGTTTATGTCAAGTATAGATTTTATGTTTGTATGCTTTTTTATTCTTATTACTATTGTGATATTATATTTGTATTTATTATTACAACAATAGTATTTTAACTTGAAATAGGACTACCAAAAGAACTATAAACCTCTGTTGTGATATAGGTTATTTTATACCTCTTGAAGTAATATTCTATCTCTATACTAAATAGCCGAAGGTTTTTGTAAAAATTAGAATACCGAAAATATCTTTAGAGTGAAAGGGCATCTTTCACTTTCTAAAAGACATCTCATCATAAAAAAGGCAGAGCTAGAAGTCAAACACTTGTATGAGACCATCTTACGTCTAAATTCGTGAGACGGACCCATATCCAATACCCATATCCTATCTGCAAGTGGCACTTTGGAAATTTTGAGCAATCAAAGGGTAAATGCGGAAGGATGAAATCGGACTATTTTTAGTATTTTAAGACCCCTTTTTATGACCCAAGCAATTTGTTATTTTGTTGGAATCGGGCAAATAGTAAACCGTCTCTCTCGTTATCACAACTCCACTACTCCTAGGCTCTTCCACCATTATCGAAGCCCTTCGATAGTGCACCACTGCTAGCTAACTCACCGCGATAACACCGCCGTTGTTTTTTCCGTCGACCAAAGCCGCTAATTTCACTATTTATCTCTTTACTCTTCATCTCTATCGATTTGTCTTCAAAATTGAGAAGTAATTACCATTTTATTTTCTAGATTTGTTTTCACTATGTGTAGATCTAGTTTGATTTGGGGATTTTACATAATTGTATATGTTTAAAGTGGTTGTGACAAAAATGTTGGAGGCTTCAATGTTAGATTTTTCTTGTGCTTAGGTATTAGTTCCTTTTACACCCAGTGTCTAGAGAGAATAACTCCATCAAAATAATAATAAAAGTCTAGAGAATATCAAATACACATACTTACTTATCGTCTATTACAAAGACAAAACATCTAAGTCTTAATATTATAAGTAGGTTTTAAAATAATAGATACCAAAGTGGCTTATTACATGCCATGATCAAAATACTTAGATAAATTTGATATATAAACCGCCAGGACCAAAGCCCTGATTACTCTTGTTTTGTGGTGTCCGGATCATCTTTGTTATTTTCTCGAAACAATTTAGAAAATACGGAGTGAGCTAAACGAGACCAAAGGGGTGGGTTTTGGTGAATGCGAAGAGTTTTAAGAAAAATGTGAAATCTTTTAAAGAGTATGTGTGATGCATGTGGTGTGCGCAATGGATACCAAGCAAAGTAAATAGCATTTTCTAAAGACAAACCAAATTTTTATCTAAATATGAGAACAAGGCATCGAAAATTAAAAAAAAAAAAAAAAAAACATGATAACAGTTAAACTTTACTCAATAATATCGCAGGGGCGATGTGGAATTTACACCACATCTTAACGTTCCAATTTAAACCAATTTTAAAACGGACAAAGTTTTGTGCCCCATTTTAAAATCCAACAAATCGGGATAAGATATCGGTAAACACGAGGCCGATATGGAATAAACACCACACCTTATTGCGCTCTCCAATATACCAGGCCGAAGCCTAACACCTCATTCCTCCACAAAGTGACTCGACGACTCTTTAGCTATGGGTTTTAAACCGGAGATCGTCATATTCCGAATATGCCAATACTACGACCCAAATTGTATCGTCGTCTTCGACCCGATAAGAAAAATGGGAATAGGCACATGTGTAGTCGAGCAAACATCAACAGAAACCTATTCGATTGTTTGTCCGATCTACACACGCCGACATGACTTTCGATAAATGATAATGGAATACATTAGCGATAAACGACTCCTTATCGGTAAACTAATGTCATTGACAAGGGAACTAGAACGGTAAATGATAACCATAATATTTACCTTACTATGATTGCAAAGAATTCAAGTACCATTTCTATAATAATATATATTGTACACAATTGGTAAAACAATCATAATACATCAATTAGATTAAGTAACAAGACATAAGGTATAATCATGTTTGGGCTAAGGATGTAATAACCGAGACAATTGAAAAGATATAACACATTTGAACAAGGAAAAAAACATCAAGTGCAACAACTAATCATGCTTGAGCTAATAATAAAGTTGAAATATAAAAATAAGATGATGGAAATAAACAAAGGCCAACAAGAAATGAAAAGAAGATGTTACTAAAATCCAAATTTCATGTGATGATGAAGACCCTTTAACGTTTAAAAATTGAATATGGGTTATGATAATGATAGCAACCAAAATAGAACAAGAATATCCACAGTTTAGGGGATAACTTTTCTTTGTTATATTTGCTATCTAGTTTCTTAATCTCCATTAATTTAATTTTACAATAATTTCATTTAAGTTATTGTACGTGTATTTGAGTTCGAATATTTTAATTATGTTTCACATATTAAGCTCTAGTTCTTTTAATATATAAAAATTATTTTAGTCATGCAAATTTTATTTTAAGATCAAAATACCATTTACAATATGAACAATATTTTTACAACAAAAACATAAAAATTTATTCCTTACTAATTTTATTTAATTAAATTTTAATTAATTAAAGTAGTAAAATTTTATGGATCACGTTTCAATGCATGTGCATCTTACTAGTTCCTATAAAATTACTATTGATTGTATTTTTAGTTTTGTTTTGGCAATAGATGAAGAGTCCGGTCGATTCTGAAAGCGGTGTTTGGATAATCCAAAAGAGGAATTTTTAGTCACGGCGAGATCAAATGAATTAAGAAAATCAATTCAAATGAAGAAAGATAAAGGAAAAACGAGGTCTCTTTCGGGCCAAATTATTAACTTTCGAGGAAAGAACTTAAGGATACAAATTCCTCTCACAAATCCAACACGCACATTCTCGCTATCTCATATTCGTTTTGGGATGATTTGACAAATCGATCCTCCAAGAATGTGGTACGAGAGGGAAATAAGTTGCATATTAACACAAAAATCTGCATCCGAGAAAAAAAAAAATGATTAAAGTAGCATATATTGAGCTCTACAAAGTATTAGGATACCACAAAATTATAGGTATGATCTTTTGTGAAAACTATTATTTTGCAATGACTTATAATATTTGGGTGAAAAAAATTACAAACTATTTTCTTTGGGTTTTATCAAGAATTTGAACATGCTTGCTTTTGTACATATTTTGAAGAAATTCGACAAAGTAAGTGTATGCGGCAATTTTTAGTTATGTCGACGCGCATGATTTCCATAAGGGATAATTACAAATACTACCCATGAGGTTTAGCCTAATTAAAAATAAATTAGAACCTCTTTCGAATTACTCTTGATTTATCTTTTAAGAATTATTTTAATCATGCAAATTTTATTTTAAAACCAAAACAACAGATTCAATATGAACACCATTTATAACAAAAACATAAAAAATTATTCCTTACTAATTTTATTTAATTAAATTTTAATTTTAATTAAAGTAGTAAAATTTTATGAATCACGTGCAACACACGTGCATCTTACTAGTAGGACTAAATATGCCACTTTCTTATATATATAGATCAAAACCGCAATTAAGCGAAAGAAAAAGTCCACACGGACTTAACATAAATTATCTTATCGGGTATAAAACCAACCACCGGAAGAAAATTGATTCTAATCAATGAAGTGCTAAAATTCACATCCCGCTATTGTAACATTGAAGAACAATGTATATAGTCGCATAAGAGCAAGAACTAACAATAAAACCCCGAAAAAAACAAAGTCCACACGGACTTAATAGAAATGATCTTAGCATGCATAAAACCAACCATCGAAGAAAATTGATTCTAATCAACAATAGTCATCAAATTCACTTCCTCCCTTGCAAATATTGAAGAACATGGTATATTGCCCGCACAAAGCGAGAACCAACACCACAAGCCCAACAAGAAATTTGATGAACATTCATGGACTACTGCAATAATTCATGCGCAAATTAAACTTTCCATTTCGAAAACGACGATGAGATTGCTTTGGTTCAAATTGCGAAAACCTCGAGTAACAAAAATGGGAAGATGTACGAATATTTCTTCCAAGACGATTAAACATCTAGCAAACTTGTTCATCGCCCCAGACATGTTTTCTATTATCTCGAACTCCATAATAACCCAACATCATTTGGGGTGTGAATGAGACAATGCATAAAGAATGTGTAGTCGAGACACATATCTACGTTGTCCATTAGGAAAATATTGTTCATATGCGATGAGATTTCTCAACTCGAACTATGTGTCATCAAATATGAACAACCTTGGAACTATCAACACTCCATTTTCAAATCTTATGTTGATCAAGTTGTTGTGACCGTTTCTTTTGGCCTTTTGAATTTAACTCCTGCTTCTTGGAGCCCAAAATGGACTTTATACTATTCGAGTTGTTCGACCCATGGTTATGGGAGATTCCCTCGACCAAAGAAACACACAAAGCTTCATGTATTAATGCATAAAGTTGGTTATAGTTTTTAAAAGACACTTTTCCCGGGAGTTGAGACAAAGAAGTATTTAAAATCTCACCAACAAACCGGGCGGAAAGAGCTATCAAATCATCATTTGATTTTTATCACTCTTTGTCATGTTGAATAGCTCATTCAACATGAAAAATGGAAGGTGGTTCTCAACCAACGAGAATATCATGTCGTAGTCGGCATAAAATTCGATCATATCGAAAAACAAGGTCATCTTCATCTCTTGATTCTTGAAACAAAAATAGCGAAACAACTCTATCAAGAATAATCCATAAATTACCAATATTGTCAAAAATGCGTTTAGGTCAGATGGTCAAGAGGTGCATCACATTTTCGAGCTTTCTTTTTCAATAGTTGTTACATGAGTGGCATACAAATCAAGATTTTGCGCCTTTCTACATTTAAAAATCTCTCTAAGTACTAATACTTGGTGTTCCATCTCTTGTAATCGTGAAACCCCATAGTGATAAGGGCGATGGAGATTGTTTGGATCATACATGTTGTCCTTGCCACCAACACATAAATGACTATCCACTCAAAAAATGGTGGGCTTTGAGGGTATACTAGGAAAGCAAGCCACCTTGGATACCTTTTATGACACCAACAACTTCGACATTAGGAATCCATCGTAGCAATATCACAAACAAGTAAGACCCCATACAAATTTGTGAAAGATATAACAAACAAATCAGAAATTGTACGGTTAAAGAAAGCAAACACCATTAAAACCTCGACTTTTAGCGTTTCTTTTTTCTCGATTGTTAGTACAAAATAATTGCGAAATTGTTAAATAAGTGGCTTAGATTTTGTTGTACTTTCAAAACGTATAACAAAATGGACTAGCAGAGAGGATGAATATGACCATTATGGAGAGAGTCGAATGCATGTTGTCCAATGCTAATCTGTCGTAGAGTTTTAAGGTTGAGGCAATAGTTCTTCTCGCTGTCCTTGTGATCAATCGACATCCTCAATGGCACAGGCTTGAAAACACCGGAAGAAAAGTAGTCCGGTCATCCACCAAAGTTGGATAACTGAAAGTTTTCGGATGTGTTGCTTTTGCACACATAAATAAAGGGAAATTAGAACCACGGGCATTGAAGTGCATGTTTTTAGGCTACCCTGAAGGTGTAAAAGGATATAGATTGTGGTGTACAAATAAGGGGCAACCTAAGGTTATAATTAGCATGGATGTCCTCTCGAGAGAATCGAGATGTATCATCCAAAGACTAATGAAATACAAGACAAAGTAAGCAACTAAATGATAATGATAGAATTGAGTTTGGGGTGGAGTTCGTGAATATAGCTCGAGGAGATGAAATTGAGACTGTTGATCACCAAGTGGAACAAGATCAAATAGACATTAATTACCTTTTGGCCAGGATAGAACTAGAAGGCAAATTAAGCCACCAAAGAGGTTTGGTTATGCGGAGATGATCTCATTTGCTCTTACGAAGCTTACAAGTAGAAGGGGATGAACCAAAACCTTCGAGAAGCCGTGAACAATGAAAACTCAAAAAAATGGATAGAAGCAATGAAGGATGAATTACATTCTTTGCATAAAACACAAACTTGGGAACTAGTGGACAAGCTTTACGAGCGTAAAATTGTGGGTCAGAAATGGGTGTTCAAGCTAAAAGAAGGGATTCCAGGGGTTGAGATGCCAAGGCTCAAGACAAGGCTTATGGCTAAAGGCTTCACACAACGTGAGGGTATCGATTACAATGAAGTTTTTCTCATCTACGGTCAAGCACACCTCTATAAGAATGTTATTGGCTTTGGTAGCTCAAGAGAACATGGAAATGGAGCGACTTGATGTCAAAATAACCTTTTACAAGGTGAATTACAAGAACAAATATACGTCACAGCCCGAAGGCTTTAACAAAAAGGTTGAAAAAGATAAAGTGTGTTTGTTGAAGAAGTCCTTATATGGACTAAAACAATCTCATCGTCAATGGTATAAAAGATTTGATTCTTCTATGGTGAAAAATGGCTTTTAAAGATGTGATTATGATAATCGTGTTTATAGAAAGAAAGTTGATGATGAGAATGTCATCGTTACTCTATGTAGATGATATGTTAGTTGCTTACAAAAATGCTTTGTTGAGATTCAAGTGGTGAAAGAGTTACTTAAAAGTGATTTTGAAATGAAAGCCATGGGGCCCGGTAGAAGATTTTGGGAATGCAAATTCTAAGGGATAGAAGTGATGGTACACTTTTCATTTCTCAAAGAGATTATATTGAGAAAGTGTTGAAAAGGTTTAATATGGACAACTCAAAAGGAGTACTTACACCTTTAGGCCAACATTTCAAACTATCTTTAAGAGATTCATTTTAAACTAAAGATGAGATAGCTTATATGAAAAATATTCCTTATGTCAATGCGGTTGGAAGCTTGATGTATATGATGATTTTCACTCGTCCCGACTTAGCTTATGCATGCGAGCATGGTGAGTAGACACATGGAAAAGCCTTGAAAACAACATTGAGAAGTCATTAAATGGATCTTCGTATCTAAGGCACAAATCGAATCGGGATATATTGTTGTATGAAGGACATGATGAAAGTGCAAACATGGTAATCGCTATGTGGATGCCGATTATCTTTGGGTGTCTTGATAGAAGAAGGTTTCTAACTGGATATGTGTTCAAGTTTTGTGGTAATATTATGAGTTGGAAATGTAATCTCCAACATGTATTGTCGTTGTCAACAACAGAGGATGAATTTATTGCTATAACATAATCACTAAAAAAGCTACTTGGATGACTGAATAGCTACAAAATGGGAGGCAAAGCATGGTACTACAAGGGTGTTCGTGACGGTCAAAAGTGGAATTCATTTGACTAAGAACCAAGTTTATCATGAAAGAAATGTCGGGCTTTACTTTGTGAGGGAAATAATTCAAAGGGTGAAATGAGCTTGGATAAGATTTGTCTTTGAAGATAATCCATCTTCATCCGGTGATATGATTACTAAGGCATTACCAAGTCCTAAGTTCAAGCATTGTCCGAGGTTACTTCAAGCAATGGAGAACAAATTCTAGCCAAGATGGATAATTGTTAAATAAGTGGCTTAGGTTTTGTTATAGGCGTATAAGTAGGTGATTAAATGCTTGTAATTTTCTGGTCTTTTTCAATTGGAATTCTATGAATAAAGCTTTGATTATTTTCATTGAATTCTACTTTCTTATTCTTTGAATTACTTTGATGAATTTCTTAATTACCAAACTTCATAACGAAAACCAAATAAATAGAGGGCTACCCCATACAAATATGTGAAAGGTACAACAAACAAATCAGAATTGTACGGTTAAAGAACACAAACACCATTAAAACCCCGACTTCAACGCTTCTTATTGTAATTGCTAGTATCAAATAATTCAATAAACCAAATAAATAGAGCGCTTTGACTCTAAGCCCTCTATCTTACTATAAAGCCTTAAGAGTATACTAGGCAAGCAAGCAAGAATCGGATATCATTTTACGACACTATGAACTGATCTTTCTGGTTTGGAATCTCTCATGTAATATAACAAATAAGATGCATCCCATACAAAAACGTGAAAAATACAACATATGAATCAGAATTGTACGCTTAAAGAAATCAATCACCATCAACAATCATGACTTTCGAACTTTGCTTACACCGATTGTTACTAGTACCAAATAATTGCGAAAACCAAAAAGGTATGATGGGTTCTTTATCAAACACTTATCGCAAAACATAAAACAACCTTACCACATGAATAGAATAATAAACAAGAGGAACGATACAAGTTATCCGCACTAATTCGCCTAAATAGTTAATTCATTGCATCTAAGAATTTAATTATTGAGTTAAAAGAGTAACTCACTATTAAAAAAATGAGGAAATACTCATCACCGCAAAAGACCGGAAAAACAAATGAGAATGGATCGAAAGCCTCGGATACTATTCTAAATGAAGAATGAAGACATTACGACAATCGATAATCCAGTTCTCTCAAGTTTAATTTGCACTTTCAACATCTTTCTCTCTTATGTCCACTTTCTTCGATTCTATCATTTTTCCGTTCTTTTTTTCAAAATCTAAACAGCTCGGTCCTTTAGTGAAGCCAATGAGGGTACCACATCACCGCCTGCAAGCGAAATTGGTTAACCCATTTCATGAGTATTAAAAAAATCATAATTTTGTATTAATCTATCTCCTACATTTTCTCTACAAGTACATATCAAATCAAAATTAAAATCAAATAAATGTTTATGAAACGAAAAATTACATTCGATTATAAATATATCTATTAGATTTATCTCTAAAATTAATTTAGCAAATCTTATTTTTTTCTTCTCCAAGATGTATTCACTTTGGTCATGGTTATTGTTGTGGGAACTTCAATAACTTTTAGCGATCAAATCATCATGACTATATTTTACTTTAGAAGCCAACATCTTAAGGTTTTTATTGTTACTTTTATCAAGGTATATGATTTTTGTATAATTTGTTACTTAATTTTCAAAGTTGATATTAACATCTATTAATTACAATTTACTTGTGTTTTGTTGAAAAGACATGCTATATTTTTTATATTCTTCTTACTAATATCATTTTGCATCATTTATAAGTTGTGTAAAATCTTGAAATCTCATAATTGTTATAATTGTATAAATTTGTAATTTGTATTATACAAAATTATTATCTAAATAAAACCTTGTGGTTAGTAATACAAATGATAAATGATAATATATTTATGAATTTGTACTTTGCAATCATAATAAAGAGTTAAAATTTGTGACTTAATAACTTAGGTATGATGAAATAGTCTAGAGCTCAAACAAAAAATGACAATGAAAGAATAATACAATAATTAAAAGGCAATTATATTGATATTTCGTTGTCTTGTCACCTTTATATGAGATTTTCTTTATTGCATGTATATTCGTGATCATGTCAACATATATGAATTTCATTGTTAGTCTTATTAAATTATATGAATGTGACCATATTGACTTATATTTGTGATCTTTTTGTTGGAATATAAACTTGATTTGGGTCCAAATAATATTGAATGAAAATATATTTTTTAGTTAAAAGATAAAGAGTCCAAAGCCCAAATGACCCAAGTTATAGAATTTCTCTAGAAATATCTAATTAAAATATCTTAGATATTAATTGAAGAAAGCTTGTAGAAACTTATAGGTTGCTAAATATTTTAGAAGATAATTCTAGTGGATAAATTATAGCCTTTAGATCAAATAAAATCATGGCAATTGATTAGGAAATTGTCTTAGTATAAATAGGTGTGTCTTGCTCATTTTGTAACAAGCCAAAAATATTTGAGAAAAATAATCAATAGAAGCAAGTTCTCCAACACTTTTTAGTGGGTTGTTGTTAACACAACACAAACAGAGAAGGCAGAAATCAAGTCAAGATTTGTTTATCAAATGGATTCTTGATAAATTTGCATGATCGGTCACTACTATTAGCAATTAAAAAAATTCCACTTTTATTTGTATAATTCACCGGATAAATCTCGACAATTATTTAACCGCTTTTCCGGTACAACCGTCTTGGCTCTGTTGTTTAAATAACTCCAGAGGTTTATTGAGTTCCTTATAGTTGTAATACGGTATCATGTTAACTATTCCAAGTTAGCTTGAAGTTGTTTTTGTTTCTATCATTAGTTTAAAGTCGATGTTTTACGTTTCTCTCATCTAGTTAGTTGTTATAAATAGGGGTGTCAATTTGTATTGGGTCCGGGGTTTATGGGTCCGAGTCTCGTGGTTCGCGTGTCGAATAACTCAACTCGGACCCAACCCGCTTAATTATTCAAATCGAGAATTTTGAATCCAGGACCCGACTTGTTTATACACAATTAACACGAACTTGACTTGTTTAAGCCGTTTAATAAAATTATTTTATATACATTTGATACTTTCAATTGAATAAATTTATTTTTTTTTAAAAATCAACCACAATGACACTTACTCAATCAATAAAAAGTATCACAATTCACAACATACAAAAAGAAATAATATAACTACATAAATAACATGACATACTAATCATATTTTGAGGATAACATACAAAATAATAACAACATACATAATTAAGAAGGTTTTAGCATTCTAGTTTTAAATACATATCTTGGTTTTTGTTTTTCTTACGATTAATTATTTTCTTAGTTTTCTTTTAAATCTCCCTCCTCTTTCGGATTTTTCGATTCAAATCAACGATACTTGAAGATTTTTGCTGATTTTTAAGGTAAGTTTCCATATCGTGAGTTTGTGTTCCTAAGGTTGCGATTTTTAGTTATTAGCCGATTTTAATTCTATGATGAAGCCCTAGTTTGGGTCTTTTTGTTTGATTTTTCCAATCGTATCACTTTTTTGTGTTATTTTGGGCTGGATATATTTGTTGTTTTTGTATGCTTTTCACTTCGTTTTATACATTGGGAATTTTGTTCGAGAATGGTTGTAGTTGAGTTGATTAAGGTAGTTTTATTTCATTTTTTTAAACTTTTTCATGTGCTTATGTGACTTGTTAAGGTTGTTTGTTTAGTTTGTGCATGTTGATTGATGAATGTTAATATCTTGACTTCCCCGCATTATTACTTTTTATGTCGTTTTTTGTTTTATGCGCTTGTGTAACTATGTATTTCGCTTGTGAAGATATTAAGGTTGCATGCGAAGTGATCATCATTTGATTTTTGTAACAGTGGCAACATTTGTTTGTTTTTGGAGTCCTAGGGTAGTTTATGTTCGTTGCGTTCGTTAATATTTATGTTGTCACCCTTTTTTATATACTTATGTACTTTGTTAGTATTGCTTGTTAAGTGTTTGCATGTTGCTTGTGTAATATGATTCTCTGCAAAGTCGATATATTTTGTATGACCATCCTTTATTATGCTAGTGTAAGTGGGTAGTGTTGCTTGCATAAGAATTAAAAATTGCTTATTCATATTGAGTTTTTAAACTGGTATTTACTATACTTGTGCTCATTGATAATCTTGCTTGTGAATGTGTTGGATAGTGCTTATGTAATATTAGATTAATGCATATTAAGCAAAACAATGCTTTAGTTGATAGAGTGTTATGCTTGTTGCTTTTTATATTGTGGGGTGTTGAAATTATATTGTGGCTTTGCAAAATGCGTTAAATATTTAATCAATATATATTGTCCAAAGGTTACACGTTAATAGCACATTTTATTCAAATTTTTCGATGATGCGGTTGCCCATTCCGCAGAAGGGCAACGAGAACAAGTAGACTATACAATTTTTGCACAACATCATAAGGAGACGTACATGGGCGGAGGCATAAAAACCGGGGACAAGAGGTTAGAGAAGAAAATTGTTGCACAATTATCTATGATACATTCAAAGTATTGTGCTATGGTTGCTCGATTGACATGAATGAACACAAGTCAAGGAATTCGGAGGAGGTAAAGAAATTTTATGGGATGGAAATTAGTGGTATATGGTTGATGGATGGTATTTTTTTGTTAATTTAATTTGTATGATGAACAACATAATCATGTTGGGGATAAAAACGATATTTCATTAATTAATATATAATTTATTTTATATATGTTTATTTAATATTAATCGCCTAATGGACTCTTAATAAATAAAATGGCCTAAAGGTGTTAAGTCCCGCCCGTTGGTCAATTTCTCCTCGTGGACTGACCCATAGACCAAATTTTCCTACACGACCACGAGGCCCATCTCCTAGGTATAAAAAGGTCCCTTCTATTATCTCAAATTAATTAATTCATAATCCTCTGCGCGTTATTATTCAAGATCGTTTATTGTATTATTCTCTCGTTCTCTGTCGACTTGAGCGTCGAAGAGGCCTCGTTGGAAAATCCCGAGGCTTCTAACCTTTTCTGCGTGTGTGCGAAAAGTTCTAGTCGAAGAATTTACCACTCAGGAGAAGAAGACGTGAAGACTTTTCCCTCGGGAAGAGGATAGACATGAAGACTTTCCCCTCGGGAAGAGGATTGACGTGAAGATTTCCCTCTCGGGAAGAGGGTTTTGGTCAACCCCGTTGACTTGGAGTGATCTCGCCTAAAAAACAACATCATTTTGGCGTCATCTGTGGGAACAAAGCTAAAACACGCGACTTTTGAAGGACATGGGCGACCGAAGACGATACATACCATCTTTGGAAGACCGGTGTATGGATGCTCGGTTCATGCAAAGAAAGTCATGCTCACGAGCTCAAGAGGAGCGCATTTTCAACACGATACGTTTATCCCGAGACATACTGTGGAGAGGCCCCGGATGAGATAAGATTTGATGAAGAAGACTGTCCCCTGGAGTTCGGGGGATAACGCCAAAAGCTCCCTTGTCATCTCTGTAGTCGTAGCCAACTATTGGGTGAAGAGAGCATTGGTGGACATTGGTAGCTCCATGGATATACTATCCTACAACACATTTCATCAAGCTAGGATTCAAGACTCGTCTATAAATCAAAGTCACTACAACGCTACAGACCTCATTCACAAAAGATCCCCATCCTCGGGAGGTGACGCTTCCCCTCTCATTGGGAAATTACCCACGTTGGGTCACGAAAATGGGTCACGAAAATGGTGAGATTCACGATGAGTTAATGCCTCCCGCAGACAATTTGATCCCTTCTCGTCCATCATTGAACGCATTGAGCCATTGCCTCGATCTACCACCGAAGTTGAAATTCCCCACTCTAGAGGGGATTGGAGAAGAATGTGGAGACAGGAGCATAGCCCACGAATGTGTTTGCCTTATTTTTAGCTTCACCGCAGTGTGTCACGTCTGATTTATAGAATAGGGTTAGCAAGGTCAAATCCAGAGAGACTAATAAATTATTGTATTAAGTATTGAGATTGTAATAGTCTTATTTTTATCTAGACGATCGAAATTGAGTGATTGGTTTTGTTAACGCAAGACAAGAACTTATCCTAAAAGAAAGAGAGTAAAAGATTGATTGAAAGATCAAGGAGAGGAATGGATTACGGGGTTATGGTTTCGCTTAATATCTTCTTTTATTATCGATTAATCACAAGCAAAGTTATTATTATTCTTCCCTATAAGAAAATCACGAAAAGTATTTTACCCTCTCTCTCTCTCAAGATGTATGTAAAAACGTTGATTGGATTATCTATGGTAGCATCTCTACTCAACATAAGATATCCAACTCCCAAAAGCACAAAAGATCAAATATCCTTACAAATATTCATAGACTTCTCAATCTTACAAATATTCATGTCAAGTACTCAAAGATCTAGTATTGAAACTCATCTCTCTAATTATGAATCAATACATCAAACAAGTTAAACCAAAAGCCTTTTGATAAAACAAGAATTAAAACAAAGTACTCGAATAGGGTTTGAAAACAATAACTTCAATTGCAATTAATCATCCAACAAAAGTATCCATTAACCTAATCCCAAACCCGGGAATCACAAGATGTTTAGCCAGACATGGGAAATAAATAATTCATAGACAAATTATTCAAATTCATATCTAACTAATCGAAAGTAAATGATACGATGGAATGAGAAAACTCGGGGATGTCGATGATCTCTCGATCTATCTTCAATCCACAAGCGCGTGGTTGTGACCTCGATCAATCTCTCCAATCCTTCGGTAGAAGGTTGCTCTTTCTCTCGTGTTCTAGGGAAAAAAATATGTGTCTCCTCGTTTGGGGCCGCCTCGTCTCTATTTATACTCCATTTGGGTCAAAACCTACTTAAAATTTGTCAAACCCCTGTTTTCCCACACGACGCCTTGCAGTGCGCCCCCACCCACGACTCTGTGTGGGGTGCCATAGAACATTCACTCGGCCGAAGGGACGTGCGGGCCATGTGCTTGATGCACGACCAGCCCATGCGGGTGTCGTGGGCCGAGTCTTGATCACGGATGGCGCCGGGTCATGCTATGGACGCACGCCCGCCCATGCGCACTCTTGAGCCGATATGTATTCATTTCTTTTCGTTTCTCATTCGGTTCATCCGACTTCTTCTCGATTCAACTCCAAACATTGTGCGTTACTTCAAGTATTGGCGGTCCTTTACCGTAATGCTCGAATTGTCGCCACAATGCTACAAATATCAATTAATTCCTACAAAACAAGTAAAGCGTAACACCTTTTCCACTTTACGTAAATAAAGCCCTTTTCACTCAAGTAATGCATGCATAACAACTAATTCTAACTACAATTAAGCCCAAAATACATGCAAAACACATACCAATCAGAATGCCATCATGCCACCTAGAAGGAGGAGCCCCAAGCCTAAGACCTGGAGCTTTGGAATGAATTGCTCACTCCTATAGAAGTAGGCCTCCTCAAAGAAGAAGATTACCTTGAAGAGCCTCAAGAGGAAGAAGACTCCAATACCCGCAAGCTGAAGGAAGAACCCAAACTTGAGGCAATAGAGCGAGATCAAACTAGTGATCTTGGAACAAAATAACAAGACAAGAACCATGCGACTTGAACCGAACTAGAGCCGGACGTGGAGCAAGAAATTATTGATGTCCTCAGAGAAAATGCGCAAGTGTTCGCTTGGGAGATGAAAGACTTGCAAGGGATCCCCCTAGAGGTTCCCTTGAATAGACTAGGAGTAGACCCGACTTACAAACCAGTGAAGCGAAAGAGAAGAGCCTTCAGGCTAGAAAGAAGTAAAACAATAAAGGAAAAGGTTAACAAATTGCTCAAGCAAAGTACATCAAACCCATTTATTGTCCAAAGTGGCTAGCTAATATGGTGCTCGTCCCCAATCCTAACAAAAATAGAGAATGTGCATCGATTTCATAGAACTCGAATAAAGCTTGCCTGAAGGATCCATTCTTGCTCCCATGGGTTGACCAACTAGTGGATACAACCTCGGGATGCAAACTCCGAGCTTTTTGGATGCCTTCCAAGGATACAATCAAATTCAGCTGGCCGAAGAGGATCAGGAGAAGACCAGCTTCATAACGAAGCAGGGGATTTATTGTTACAAAGTCATGCCTTTTGGCTTGAAAAATGCGAGAGCAACTTATCAAAGACTCAGTCAACCGTATTTTTGAAGATTAGATAGGCGAGAACATGGTGGTCTACATTGATGACATCTTTGGTGAGAAATACGCCGGGGCTCATCACCCTACCGATTTAGAAGAAAGCTTCAATGTACTAAATGCTTATGGAATGAAGTTTAACCCCGCAAAATGTACCTTTGGTGTACATGGGGAAATATTTTGGGATATATGATCCCCGAGCAAGGAATCAAAGCCAAGAGAAAAGAAAACCTTATATTTGTACCTATCGGTGTTCGAAGAAGCCCTTAGTGTCATTTTGGTCCTAGAATAACAACGAGATCATCATCCGATATACTACATTAGCAGAGTCCTCTTGGAAGCAGAAATCTGCTACACTCATATAGAGAAATTGATGTTGGCCATACTTCCAGTCACATCCAATCATGGTCTTGACCAATCATCCTTGAAGTAGGTGCTCATCAATCTCCCCGCCTCTGGAAGAATGGTCAAATGGGAAGTAGAGCTGAGCGAACATGGGATCGATCTTGACCAAGGTCCGCCATCAAAACCCAAGTGTTAAGTTGATTTTTTGGGGGAAATGCAAGGAATGGAGATGATGATCCACCCAATGAGTGGAGGATGAATGTAGATGACTCCTCTACTTCTTTGGGAAGTGGAGCTGAATCGTGTTAGAAAGCCCACAAGGAGACCAAATTCAAGTATGAGGTGAAGTTTTAGTTCCCCGCCTCCAACAATGAAGCCGAGTGTGAAGCCTTGTTGATAGGAGGGAAATTGGCCCTTCTTTCTGCCGGGGCGAGGTTTACTGACTTCACCGACTCTCAACTCATGGCCACCAGATAGATGGAACTTATGAGGCTAGAAAAGAGAAGATGACCAAGTACCTCGGTGCGGCGCAAGGAGTTGATTAGAGGATTTCATGGTGACGTAAGTTCTGTGCGAGAAGCATACCAAAGCTGATCAACCGACTTGTCTGGCCAGCTCAATGCTACCATCGACAGTAGAGCCATCACCCTCTTAGTAGCTAGCCATCGGGAATTGAGAAACCTGGGGCGAGGTGCTCAATATTATACACAAACTCTGTCATGGAAAGAATAGATCATCCTAGATTTGGAACAAGGGGATGTCCCCGACTCCGTGGGCGCTCGAAGGTTGAGAAATAAAGCTTCTCGATTTGTGATAATATGTGGAGAATTGTACAAGAAATGATTCTCCCAACCATATCTGAAGTGCCTAGCTCCCGAAGAAGCCCATTACGTACTTAGGGAGATTCATGAAGGATGTTGTGGCAACCATTCTGGACGGAAGGGCACTAGCTACGAAGACCTTAAGACAAGGTTACTTTTGGCCAACTCTTATAACGGTTGCCAAGACACGGTGAGACATTGTCGTCCATGCCAGGAGCATGCGACAATCACACATCTACCCACCAAGCACTACGGCAGAATGCGAGTCCTTTCCCCTTTGCGCAGTGGGGATGGTCATAGTCGGGCCTTTCCTCTTGGCTCCGGCTCGGAAGAAATTTTTATCATAGTAGTCGACTACTTCACTAAATTGGTGGAGCAGAGCCACTATCAAAACTATCGAGAGAATGAGGTTATCAATTTCCTATGGAAGAACATCATCTGTCGGTTTTGGATCCCCAAGCATTGGTATCCGAAATAGAACTCAATTCAAAGGAGCAAATCTAAGACAATGGTGCCAGGAGAAAAGAATCAAACAATTCTTCACATCATCAGAATCCCGAGCTAATGGATGGGCGAAGTGACTAACCGCACCATATTCCATCATATAAAGACCAGGTTGGGAGCGGATAAAAGAAGATGGGCGTAAAGAACTCCCTGCCGTGTTGTGGGCGTGCGCACAAACACATCGACGGCGGCTATGGGAGAATCTCTATTTAGTCCGGATTACGGAATTAAAGCGGCCATCCTCATGGAAATAGGCAAACCTAGCCTAAGGATGACAAGCTACTCTCCAGGATAGAATGATGACAACATAAGGATCAACTTGGACTTGATCAAGAGCTCAAGGAAAAGGCCTTGAAGATATCCGAAGTTTACAAAAAGAGAGTGGCCAAAGCTTAAAACTCTCAAATGAGACCCAAACATTTAAGTGGGAGATCTCGTGTTAATAAAAGCTGGAGTGTCCGGACTAGTCAAAAAATTGGATCCTAATGGGAAGGACCGTACAAGGTGATTGAACTAGTGAAGCCGAAGCCTACAAATTATAGCATCTAGATGGCCAAAGCATCCCTTGCACATGGAACTTAGGCAACCTACGATATTATGCTTGAAGATCTTCCATCCCGAGGCATTAAACTTTTTATTTTCATTTCACCATCATGTTTTTCGCCTACGATTGCATAAATTTTTTCATTATAATGAATAAAAGTACTTTCACGTTTCTACTTTCATGTGACGAATGCAATTAATGGACACATATGGCCAAGGTCAATGACTTTTTGGGCGCTCTCCTCAAGAAACCCCATCTTTCCGGCTAAAGCCCAAAATGGGAGGGGCCTCCTCACGGGGGTCCTCATAAACAACCTCCTCCAACTAAGACCCCAAAGGAGATGGACTCATCCTACTAAGACCGGGTGGGATGACCTTTTTCACTAAGACCTCATATAGGAGGGGCCTCCTCATGCAGGTCTTAGTAATCAACCTCATCTGGCTAAGACCCCGAAGGTGACGGCCTCACCCGGCTAAGACCCAGGTGGGATGACCCATTCTGGCTAAGACCTTAGATAGGAGAGGCCTCCGCATGGAGGTCCTAGTAATCAAATCCTCCGGCTAAGACCCTGGAGAGGATGCCCTCACCCAGCTAAGACCTTGGGTGGGATGACCCCTTCCGGCTAAGACCCCGGATGGGAGGGGCCTTCTCACAAGGAGGTCCTGGTAAAAAATCTTATTCCACCTGGCTAGGACCCCGGAGGATGGCCTCACTCAAAGACCCCATATGGGATGACCCTTCCTGGCTAAGACCCGGGATTAGAGAGGGGTCTTCTCATAGAGAGGTCTTAGTAAAAATTCTTCCTCTTCCGGCTAAGACCCTAGAGGAAGGGGCCTTCTCGCAAGAGTCCCCGTGAGTTCTTCTTCATGATGAAAATGTGCAAGAAAAAAAAGGCAAAAAAGCTAACACATGTGGACAAGAGATCAAAGTGCTAAAGCAAAAATTATTGAAGAAGCTACATAAGGCGCCCCCACCTCGGACTTCGGATGGGAGCCCAATAAAATATTTCTCCCAAACAAGGAACTGCAAAGAAAAAGAAGATACGGATGGGGAAACGAAGAACTCGAAGAAATTAGAAGAACTCGAGAAAATCGGAGAGAGACAAACTTGGTCGAAACAGGTTAATTCATTGCATCTATGAATTTAATTAAGGAAAATCAAGTAGAGACTCTAATTTAATTATTAGCGCATTAATAATAATAATAATAATAATAATAATAATAATAATAATAATAATAATAATAATAATAAGTTAAAATGGTAGCTCACCGGTAAATAGGAGGTTGAGGATAAGTAGGTTGATGTTCAACGGACCGCTTCTTGTCTTTTTTCTACATAATGATTGGAGTAAAATCATTAAGCAAAAACTCAAGAAAAACACTCAACACGGTCGGAAGGTGTCAAAAACACAGCCATGTTTGAATAAAATGAAAATAAAAAGAAGAAAACTAAAAAAGGCTCTTACATGGCCAAGCCGTGTTGGCAAAGACGGTTGATTATGGACAAGATCAAAATGGAAAATAATTACTCCAAACAGGCCCGGACGGTGGTAACTGATCGGTTTGGTGAGAAAAATCTCAAGACGGTCAGGTTGTCTTTGCTTTCGACATGGCCGTGTCCTGATCATTTTCGAGCAATAACCTCTGGCGAATTTTGTGGAAAACTCACCAACTAAGCTTTTTGACCACTTTGTGTACCTTTAACACCGATTTTGTTGCACCTAGTCCTTACATTCCCACATTATCACATGAAAACAAGGATTCAACAACTCAACTCATGAAGTGGAACATTTTTTTTTTTTTTCAAGGATTGCATTGTTAATATATTCTTGCACAAAAATAATGTCTATCAAAGCCAATAATAAAGGATTGAAGAATATATTCACATTTTTAGCAATCAAATCACATCTTCTCGAGGAAATCGAATGGATGTTCGGCCAAGTTGACGGAGATGGCTCATGGGGTCCAGATATCCTACATACGATTGTATCACCTTTGAATTTCTCGGTTCCTTTCACAACCGGAGTTCTTTCTCGGGCCCCATGTCGCAGAGGCCACATCATATTCCGTTTGTTCAATCAAGACTATGAGTTGACCCTAGCAGAGTTTAATCATATCTTTGGCCTCCTGGTTGGCGGTAAGCATCGAACTCCTTTAGATTTTCAGCACAATACTTTTGGAATCAACTCAATCCGCGGATCACTACATCACTTCTAGGGCTAAAGTCTCACACGTGATCAATCCGTCTTTCTACTATGTGCATCGCGTCACCGCTAGCACTCTATTCGCCACGAGAGAATGATGGTAATTTGCATAAGGATGAATTGCTATTTCTTTGGACTATGTTACATGACAAACATCTAGATATCGGGTTCCACCTTGCATGTCAATTCTTCAAAGTCGAAAAAGGGGAATTGCGAAAAATTATTGTTGGGGCCTAATCACTCCAATAGCCCAATATTTTTATAATGATTTGACAGGTTTTGCATAGATCCCGGGTGGCACGCACATCGATCTTGAGGTTTGTGTTGCGATGAAAATTGTTGCGAAAGTCAATGATCGATATTGCCTTTCTTTGCAAAGACACGAAATAGTGCTTCAAAGACACGAGAATACCGCTAACAACTTCCCGATCCTCGCCTACTACCATTCGTGACCTTTACAACCGGAAAACGATTTTTCTACATGGGGGCCAATTTTCTACCTTTACCCCCTATCCCAACCGATCCTCGCGACATTTCCTCTCCCTCACGGAACCACCGCACTGTGCTTCTTCCTCTCACCAACCACCACGATTCGCCGACTACTCACATGACCACGACACTCTACAAGCTATCTTACTTGAGCAACAACAACATTGTGTAGTGTTCATTCAACAATAAGGCATGTTCGAACACCAACAAGGCATGCTCGATCGTTAACAAGGCATGATGGAGTTAATATTTTGTATGATTCACCTATATTATGCTTCAAATTATTCGAGTTAATATTTTTGGTATATTAATTTGAATTTTATTCTCATTGGTTAATCAAGATTTATGGTGAGAAAGAACCAATTTAAGTGAAAGGAGTTGCATCCCATCCTAGGTATAGGATGATATAATCTTCCTGGATTAGGGTCAAACCTAATTACATGGGAATTCATAAATCGTTATAATGCAATCTTGGGGTTTTAACTAGAAAGATATTTCGGTTAATCAACTTACGATTATGAGTTATTCACCTTGAAAAAGTGTTTAGCTTAATTTGGATATTACTATGGTCCATGAAGCATGAGATTAGTTTAAAAAGGAATGGTAATTGCTTAAGAGTTCAAGGTTGTATTTATTCTTGTAAATCACAAAAATATTCTAAAGGGATTTATATTCGAACACATTTTTGTCTCTTGATCTCATACTTTACAATCTTTCTTTATTCAATCCTTTATAATTTGTTGATTAATTAAATTTTTATTTCTCTTTTACAAAATGATCATCCTAAAATTGATAGATTACATAATGAAAAGATGGTAATTACTAGCACTTATAATCCTCGTGGGAATGACACACGATACTCGATTTGCTTTGCTATAAATAATAGGTGTACTAGTCTATGTTGTTTTTAGGAGTAGCTACCGAACCATCAAGTGTTTGGCACCGTTGTCGGGATTATTATTATAGGAACACTTTATTTTTGTTAATCTAATCATTTTATTTTATTTTTCTCATTATTGTTTTTCTTCTTATCTATCTTTTGTGAACCTTGTTTAACATTATTTCATCTTTTACTTACCGTAGTGTATGCTTACTCGTCATCGCGGCGGGAAGGGTGAAGCCGCCAGCGACGTAATTGAAAACACGGAGGAAGTACTAACACGGGATATGAAGAAGACATAGAATAAAGCAATAACAAAGATTTTGTTATTATGGCGGAAAACCACAAAGGACAACGTGCGACTACGCTCAAGCCATCAATAGATGGCACAACATCAAGCATCGCATGACCAGTTGTTGCCGCCAATAACTTCAAATTAAACCCAATATTATTCAAATGGTGAAACAACTTATTCAATTTGATGGTCTAGCGGTGAAGATCCTAACAATCATATTGCAAATTTCCTTGAGATTTGCGATATCTTCAAAATCAATGGGATCTCGAGATGATGCCATTTGCCTATGGTTGTTTCCATTTTCCCTTCGTGGATGGCAATGCAGTGGTTCCAAAAGAAACTATCACAAAAGTTCCTCCTAAAATATTTTTCACCGCGAAAACTACTCGATTGAGGAACAAAATCTCTTCCTTTGCTCAACCCGATGACAAAATATTATATGACGTCACTTGGGAGAGATTTAAAGAGCCACTATGAAAATACCCTCATCATGCTTAATTGTTTCGATGCAAGTCCGAAACTTCTATAATGGGTCACTTTTCTCGACAAGGCGGATGATCGATGTAGCGGTCGGGGACTTTGAACAATAAAACAATAGAAGCGACTCAAGAATTGATCAAGGGGATAGCCATGAACGAATACTAATTGAAATATATACGCGGTGAATCAAACAAGTCGGTTGCGATCTATAATGCGGATGTTGTGGCTATACTAGTTGAGCAAGTAAAAGCCTGGACTCAAAAGATCGGTGATTTGGTGGACCCCAAAACACAAGTGCAAGTATTATCCTGCAAAATATGCGGAGGATCTCATAATTATTAAGAATGTCCCCACATAATATCACAAATCAACATGTCGATTGGCTTGGAAATCACTCTTGAAATCCCCCAAATTACCTTTTAGCAACACATACAATCTCGGGTGGTATCAACACCCAAATTTTCATTAATTTGAAAATTAAAGAAATTATTGGCTTACATTATGGATTCTTTGTGATTTCTTGATTCTTTGTGTGAGAAATTTTGGAGTTGTGATTGATGATAAGATTGGATAATTGTGTAGAATGTTGCACACTCATTAACTCTTTTTGTCAAAGTCCTAAAATTATTGCATTTGTTGCTTGTTAGACTAAACTCAGAAAAATTTGTATAAAAATGGTGGGAGGTTGGGATAAACCGGTAAATCAAACAGTCGGTTGGGGTCTATAATGCAGATGTCATGCTTATACTAGTTGAGCAAGTCAAAGCCTTTGGCGGCCCCCAAAACACAAGTGCAAGTATTATCCCGCAAAATATGCGGAGGATCTCATAATTACTAAGAATGTCCCCACATAATATCACAAACCGAACATGTCGATTAGCTTGGAAACCACTCTTGAAATCCCCCAAATAACCTTTTAGCAACCCATATAGTCTCGGGTGGTATCAACACCCGACTTTTCATCAGGCCCAAAATTAAAGAAATTATTGCCTTACATTATGGATTCTATTGTGATTTCTTGATTCTTTGTATGAGAAATTTTGGAGTTGTGATTGATGATAAGATTGGATAATTATGTAGAATGTTGCATACTCATGAACTCTTTTTTGTCAAAGTCCTAAAATTATTGCATTTGTTGCTTGTTAGACTAAAGTGTAAAATTCATATAAAGTTGGTGGGAGGTTAGGATAAATCGGTATCAAATGGGTAATATGATGTAATTATATGATGAGTCTACACTTGTTATTTTCCATTATCGGCCCTTAGTTTGATGTTTTACAAGTACTATGTTCACATGTTCATAATGTCAAAATGTACTTGAATTACCGCTCTTTCCGCATCTATGGGTCCTTTAGGTTCCCACCGACCATCCCAAGTGATTCCCCACGTCCGCCTACCAATCGCCTTGGTATAATCTTTCATGATAATGACTATGAGGCAAGATACCAATGTCTCCTTGAGAAATCATTGCAGAATACCCGCTACCCAGATGACATGACGTTGGATACTTTTGGATTGCTGAGGAAATCGAATGGATGTTCGACCAAGTTGGATGGAGACAGTTCATGGGGTCTAAATCTCCTATATACTAGTGTATCACCCTTGAATTTCTCAGTTCCTTCACCGTTGGAGTTATTTTGGGGGCCCATGTCGCATCCGCCACATCGATTCTCGCCTGTTCAATCAAGACTATTAGTTGACCCGAGTAGAGTTTAATCAAATCTACGGCCTCCTGGTTGACGGTGAATGCCGAACTCCTTTAGATTTTCAGGCACAATACTTTTGGAATCAACTCACTCCCGCATATCAGTACATCACTACTAGGGCTCAAGTCTCACACGTGATCAATCAATGTTTTCGCTATATGCATCGCGTCATGGCTAGCACTTTTGGCCATGTAGAGAGTGATGGTAATTTGCACAAGGATGAATTGATATTGTTTTGGTCTATAGTACATGACAAAGATCTAGATACTAGGTCCCACCTTGCATGTCACTTCTTCAAAGTCGAAAAGAGAGTTGTAGTAAAATTATTGTTGGGGGCCTAATCACTCCAATAGGCTAATATTTTTCAAAGATGATTTGACAGTCTCGCATGTATTCAAGGTGGCACACACATCGTTCTTGAGGTTTGTGTTGCCATGAAAATGATTGAAAAAGACAAAGATCGCTATTGCATTTGCTTCAAACACATGGAATACAGCCACCCACTTCCCGATCATGCCCCTACTACCATTCATGACCCGTAACTCGAAAATGGTTTTTCCACATGGGGACCAATTTTCTACCTTTACCCCCTATCCTGGCTGATCCTCCCGACATTTCCTCTCCCTCACGGGAACCATCGCACAAGGCTTCTTCCTATAACTAACTACCACAGTCTGCCGACTCCTCACATGACCACGACACTCTACAAGCTATCTTACTTGAGTAACGATAACGGATCGCGATGTTCATTCAACAATAAGACATGCTTGAACACCAACAAGACATGATCGATCGTTAATAAGGCATGATGGAGCAACATTTTGGAGTTATTCACTAGCAACAACAACACTACGCCATCCTTACTCAACTCCAACAATGGCATATCTCTCAAAGCTATTTTCCACCACCGCAGAAAGGTCGTCTCTTTCTTTTTCTTTGTCTTTTAGCTTTCCGTTTATTTTCTCATGAAACCTCTCTTTTTGGTACCATTGAGGACAATGTGAACTTTAAAAAGTTAGAGGTGATTTAGGTCTATGATGCATTTGGTTTTCGACATTTGGACATTCATATGGTTTTTGGACATTTGGGCATTTTCATGTTGTGGTTTATGTTACTTATGTGTTTTATATTTGCACATAGTTACCTTTATTTTTCTTTCAAGTCTAGTAATGGGAGAAATGATATTTCCAAGAACAAGTTAATAGTTTACTAGTCGACAATTTGGCCCAATCACACCTAAGTTAGTTCTTTTAGCAAAGTGATTGATTATCTTGAATATATAGATGACGTGGATGTGAGACGGATTTATATGAAATTGTAATATATTTGATGTGCTAATGTATTCACGACGATTATAGTCGAACTTTGAACATGTAAAACATCTTGATTTAGTAGTAGCCTACTAGTCTTTAAATAAATAAATAAAACTTATAGAAGGGCGAAGAGGGAGAGGAGGAACTTCAAAGGGACTAATCGAGGCTATACTTCTATGTTTATTGTTGCTTAATAACTAAGAGCATTCATGAGCCCTATGTTTGTCTTTATAAAATGGCGGCACAAATATCAGTATGTGAAACCACTCTAGGAAGCTTTGAAATAAAATTCAAAATTTAAATCTAGTGAAAGAATGTGTCAGTTCAGCAACTAGCGTCAAATGCGCCTCGAATGTCCTAGGGAATGAACCTATTCGCAACAAAAAAAAAAGAAGGTTTTTGTTTAATGTAAAGAATCTTGGTTATAAGACTAGGAAACGATGTGTTATCACTTTATTCCTCAAATCTTCGAGCTGGAAGTCCACAAATAAATCGGGTCACTACCTGCAACACAATAAGTTGTTAAGGCGCCGGGTTTGTCCCCGCGAAGACCCTCTGACGCTCAAGTCAGACCAAAGAGCCAAAAAATAATGGGAATTCTCTTAGCTAAATATCTCAAATGTAAATCATACCTTGGAAATGAATTTGGATGGAGTATTTATAGGAAATAAAAACTTGAGTTTTTATTCGGTGTTGCGTGGTGCACGGACCATTTAAGTCTTGTAAGTCCATAAGAAATATCTCTTCTGGACTCTATTATTATATTTGGCCATTGGTCTTTTATTATTTGGGCTTATATTATAATATAATTAAAATTATATTAAGCCCATCATAAGCCCCCTACTAACGGTTAAATTATGTTTTGACCGAGAGTAATAAGTAAGCAATTTCAAGAAGATAAAGTTAAGATGAACCAATTCCCTATATATTTGGCAATTGTGTTTTTTTTTTTTTTGATAACTCAGCTTCCAGAACTTACGCCCGACTACGCCCGAGACAACGACTCCGCTCCTCATTGCCGCCGCCAAGGTAAACCGTGGGATGTGCACGCATCGGCCGATGTTCGGACGGTCTGGCGACGTCAATCGATCCTCCTGGTAAAGAGAACAATTATGTTCGACCCCGATCTACTAATAACGATCTCTCCCGAATCGAACCCACACGGATGCTATTCAAGAAGAGTTCCCACCAAATCTTTACTACCGCTTTCGCATATGCCCTTGGAGCAATTTGATGGAGAAGGGATATGAACTCCTCGACCTCCACCCCACAAACAATTTGATGGAGCAGGATTTGAACCCCGACCTCCATCCCACAATCTTGTGGTGGCGCTGTGGAAAGCTTGTAAGACCAATTTAAAATTCTACCAAACATAAATTTACAAGTATAAATTCTACAGGCTCCATTCAAGCATATCCAATAATGGGTTCCCAAGGTTAGTCATATTCTGCACCTCCAAAATTGTTTATCCAATCACTTGTATATAATCAAATTTACTGCTCAGACTTGGAAATTACGAGAAAAAAATTGATAGATTACATCAAATTTGATTATATTGATTCTCTACATGTTTTATTGTCGATATCAAATATTCATTTTAACTCTCGGCTAAAATATGACAATATTTTATATATTTTTTTATTTTTAAAAAGATTAATTAAGGTGGAAAAAATTGTATAGCCTTTTATCTTTCAATGTTATGGCCAATGAGACGAATGGGCCATCGTCAAATAACCATCCGGTTATCAAACTTGCTGAAACTAAATTTTTAGGGGCTGGCCAACTCTCCGGCAAATTCCGCGATGATAGTTCAAATGGATTTCTCCAGTCAAATGATGATGGGAGTGGCGAGTTCTTCTATCCCGACGATGGTGTTAACAATTTCAACTAAGTCATTAGATGTCGTGGTAGCGGCTAAGGCTAATTTTTTAATCAAGCAACAAGTTCACATCGCACGATAGCGGCTTCTCTTTTGGCATCCAAGAAAAAGGCGATGTTGGCAAGCTCTTCTTCAAATCATGAAGTGGTATTAGAGGGTTCTTCAAAGCAAGACAGCATGATCCAAGAGTCCGTGATCCTCTTTGTTGTTTCTAACCGAGCGATGGATGTTGCTCCATCTAATCGATATTGTAAAAATCTTCTCCAAGTTCCTTGTAAATATTTTCCCCCTGGTAGTGGGCCAATCAATCCTACTTATATGGAAGGATATTCCCCGAGAGGATTGAAGCGATCCTTAATCTTCCCGAATATGTTGACGATGATGAAGAGTCAAGCAATTCAAGTGAATGGTCCTCCGAGGCAAACAAAAATAATGATTCCCTTAAACTTATGGGATGCGTGGAAGAAACAGATGGGTCCTCTTCTAGTGGCAATAATACGTCCCTCGAAGTGTTAAATTCCAATTCAAGGAAATACTTCCCCATCAATATTATTCAAGATTGTGACACTTATTTAAATTTGGAAGATCTGAAGTTATTGCATAAAAAACTCTCTTTATCTTCTCGTTATCAACTTATTCTTCCCTCCGTTGGTCATATTAATGCTCCTCCTCCTAGTTATTTCACCGTTTATATAGTCTATTTTACTAGTGGATTCACTATTCCCCCAGACCACTCTTAATCGAAGTGCTTCGTTGCGTGGGATTATGTCTTTGTCAACTTACTCCTAGTGCTTTGATGTACTTTGAGTGATTTTTCTATGGCTTAGAGGAATTCGACCTCCCTGTTTTTTTTTAGACAGCTTTCATACGGTATTCAATATTCAAAAATGCCTAATAATTCATACTTTTATCTCTATCCACGAGGAGGTTGCAAATTTTTATCTAGCTCTACCATTCTCATGAGATTCTTGGAAAGAAAGATTTTTTATATAGAGATGAAGGATGGGGATTTCCAATTGAATGGAGTAGTTCCCAACAAAAATTTATCTTGGTGATGTGCACAATAATCTTAAACGCAATTTATCACAAAATGGATTATTTGAACATATTTTTGATGTGGGGTATTTATTCCCATTGGTAAATGCTCTCCCCTATGTATAATATATTAGCAATTTTCACACTTTAATGTTTTCACTTGTTGAGTATTTATGAATTATTATTGCTTGTAGGTAAAAAACTTGATATCGCTAGCCTTCGTACACGTGAGCTTAACCAACAATCGGGATCGGGTACAACATGTCATCCAAGTGGAAGAAACATATCATCTGCTCCTTTTGGAAGAGTGGAAAGATCGATGCGGTAGGATCGGGACGGGTAGAATGATTGGTAGAGATGGTGGTGGTCATAGGTCATCTCCTCCTCTTCCTCGTGATGGCACGTAACGAATATCAACAAATCGTGATCCCTCTAGTGGTGGTGGCGTGCACCGCATCGATATTCCCCGGTGATGGCGTTCAAGAGACAAAGAGAGTTTTCTCTTGCATCGTAACCAAGGAGTCGCAAGGGCCTTTTTGGTTTTGGAATGAATCGGATGAGGGAGTTGAATCATTTTGGGATGACAATGACCTTCTTGTTGGTTGGAGTAAAACGAGATACCTCGTTAACAAATATGATATTGAAAGGCTGAATGTGAAACCGTATAAAGTGATTACCAAAGCTCTTTGCTAGAGAGTTTGCTAGAGTAAAAAAATTTCTCATATTTTTTATTTTATTTTTACACGTTTCTTAACTTTATTAATCATTTTCCTTTTTATTAAACTTGTAGTGTGTTAATCTGGTGACTATCCTTGGAGATAGATCAAAAAGTACAAAAAGTCATCTAATTATTATGAGGTCATAGTAGGCAAGTCTAGTGGTGAGGAAATCACTAAATTGTTTAAAGACTTATGTAATCTGAAGAGGAATTGAAGCTAAATCTCATGAAAACCTCAAAGTTATGAAGGAGAATATGATCGAAAAATTATCACTTTGGAAAGAAGTTTCTGAGTCTAAGGCTGGTCAAACTGTGATTCACGATGTAGAAGAGAGAGGTTCTAGTCTTATCGGGTTTCTCCGCTTTTGAGGAAATAGTAATGCAACGTGCTCTTAGTGTGTATGACGATACCATTCGACATTATAGGCGCATTCTCCGGAGTCCGCTGGTCAATGAAGATGTTGTCATGTTGCTGAACCACACATTCCGGCGTTGAGGGCGAAACGATCGTCGTTGATAACTTGGTTCCTCCAGAGGTTAATGAATGTGGAATTGTTAGTTCCACAGTTGAAATGGCTGATGTTGGACCCCGTGGCTGAAAGAGATAAATTTCTTGTTTTAGGTCTTTTGAGCATTGAATTTTTTTGTTTTTTTTTGTTTTTAATTTTAGGGCTTATCTCTTATGTAATAAATTGCTATGGCTGAAATTAAAGTGTGATTTGTTCTGTTTTTCAAGAATAAATTTCTCAAATAGCTTTAAGAAATTGACTAAGTTTTTCATCTCATAGGAATCTATTTGATTATCCGGGGTTAAGTTTTAACCTCAAAGGATAACAAAGTATTCCGGGATGTAATCGCCTCCTTGACCTCTTGAGTCAAGTTATGGGATTCCTAGGGCCGAGCTAGCTAGGCTCATTCTTGGACCTCATGGGAATCTCGTCGACTCTTTAGGGCCATTATTATTAAGGAATGAAAATGGTTGATGCAAGACATAAAAATTAATTTTATTCCATCTTATCAAGGCTAGCTTTACAAACAAAAATTGAAATTAAACAACCGGAAGCAACAAAGACATATCTTTGAAATAAATATATAAAATATCCCTAAGTCTTCTTTCTTTTTACTCGATAATATTTCCTGAGATTTGCCACATTCCATGTACGTGGAACTTTGGTTCCATCAACACGCCGCAAACGATATGCTCCCGAGTTTACCACTTCTTCAATCTTATACGGACCTTCCCACTTCGGTCGAGCTTCCCGATCCGACGAGTGATGTATGCTTTCTCAACACTAAATCTCCAACTTGAAAACTTCTATGTCGAACTTTATGATTGTAAGCTCTTGCCATCCTGGTTCTAAACATTTGTGCCCGTGTAGAAGCTTTCTCTCGAGTTCATCGAGTAGATCAAGATTCAACCTAAGCCCTATATCATTATGTTCAATGTTGTATTACCTTACTCTCCAAGGCACTTCTCCTATCTCCGCTAGAGCGATAGCTTCAAAACCGTAAGTCAAGTTAAATGGTGATTCTCATGTAGAAGTTCGAGGAGTGGTCCCGTAAGCCCAAAGTACACTTTGGAAGCTCGTCCACCCATGCTCCTTTGGCGCTTCCAAGCCTTGTCTTAAGATGTTGTAAGATGGTGCGGTTGGTAACTTCTACTTGTACATTAGCTTGTGGTTTTCCCACTTTGAAGTGAAAAACTATTTTATAGAAAAACCACTACACCACTCTTTAATCCGAGCACCTTGAGCCGTGTACCATTGTCGATATTAAAACTTGAGGGATACCGAATCTACATATGATATTCGCTATAAAAACTTAATGACTGTTTTTTTTTATTTTTGCCAAAGGTTCAACTTCTACCCACTTTGTGAAGTAGTCCATAGCCACTATTAAAAACTTTCTTTGTCCGATTCTTTGGCGGAAAAAGGTCCCACTAAATCAATCCCCCATTGGGCAAATGGACAGGGGCTCTCCGAGTTTGCAATAATGCGGCGGGTTGATGTAGAATATTGGCGTGCTCTTGACATCAATGACAACGTTGAACTAACTCTTTCGTGTCTTCTTGCATAGTTAGCCAAAAATATCCTTGCCTTAATGCCTTAGCAACTAGAGTTTTCCCTCCTAAATGATTACCATAGATTCCTTCATGGATTTCCCATGACACATAATTCGCCTTGCTAGGGTAAGACATTTCAAATATGGTCGAGTATCCTTTCTTGTAAAGTTCTCCATCAATCATCAAAAAACAAGATGCACGTATCTTAACTTTTTGTGCATCTTTTGGTGATCTTGAAGTTCGCCATTGGTCAAATACTTTACAATCTCATCTTTCCAACTCGGCTCCTCATCTTCTCGCGCACGGATTTGCAACCCTTCTCCATCTACCTCTAACTTGTTTGAGGAAAGAAAAATAATCTTTCTCGCTATTTATTCCTCGCCATGGAGCTAGCCAATTTGGCCAATTGATCAACCACGAGTTCTCTGTTCTCGGGATTTGCTTCACTAAACTATTATCAAATCTAGAAATTAAATCTTTTGCTAAGCTCAAATACTTAACCATTTTTTCATCTTTTGCCTCATATGTGACTTCCACTGATTAACCACCAACTCGTGAATCACAGTGGACCACAAGACTTCTTGCTCCTGCCGCAAGTGTTAACTTCATTCGGTATAAGTGTTTCATATTCACTTCATTGTTGGTGGTTAAGAATTCAAACCTGATAGCATACTCAAACTTATCTCCATGGGGCTTTCTATTACTATTCCGGATCCACTTCCCGTCGAGGTAGATGATCCATCGACAAACAATGTCCAAGTTGGTGTTGAGTTAGATGGCCCATTAGACTCCATCTCCACTAAAAATATGCTAACACTTGTGCCTTGATTCTTTGGTCTAGGCCGAAACTCGAGCATGTGCTCACTAAGCTCGATAGACCACTTCACCAATCTTCCGGAAGTTTCGGGGTTGACAAGTACCGCCTAAGTGGTTAGTTTGTCAATACTACTATTGGGTGAAATCGGAAATAAGGACGGAGTTTTAAAGCGTGTAACGAGCTAAAGTCATCTTCTCTATATCCGGGTATCTTGTCACCGCTCCTTGCAATATACGACTTACGTAGTAGATTGGTTGGTGTTCTCTTCTTCTTTCTCGAACTAGACGGTGTTGACGCCTCCTTGCTCATGGCCGGATATAAAAGTAATGTCTCTCCTTTATCGGTTTGGCTAACAAAGACGGCAAAACCAAATACCTCTTCAATTCTTCAAAAGCTTTTTGGCATGAACTTGTCCATTCGAAGCTTTTAGCTTGTCTAAGTATTTTGAAGAATGGAAACCCTTTGTCTACTGATCTCAAAATAAATCGATTTAACACTCGCTAAATGCCCGTCAACTGTTGGACCTCTTTAGCATCTCGAGGTGGAGGATATGCATGATTTCCTTTATCTTCTTAGGGTTTGCTTCAATCCCCTTTCAGAATCATGTAACCTAAGAACTTTCCACCTGTGACTCCAAAGGCACATTTAGCGAGGATTAAGCTTTAGGTTGTTATTCTTCAATATACTAAAACACTCTTATAGATCGACACATGGTTTATTGCTCCCCACTCTTAACAAGCATGTCATCAATGTACACCTCCATATTTTTGCCTATTTGGTACTCAAACATCTTGTTCATCAATCTCACGATAAGTTGCTCCCGCATTCTTGAGGCCAAAGGGAATCACTCAGAGCAATATATGCCTTGATCGATCCAAAAACTGGTTTTTCTTGGTCTTCTTGTGCCAGCTATATTTGATTATACCCTTGATAAGCATCCAAAAACTAAGCAACTCACATCCTGGCTGTTGAATCGACTAATAGATCTATCCGTGGAAGAAGAAAAGGATCTTTCGGACACGCTTTATTCAGTCTGTGAAATCAATACAAAGACGCCACTTACCTCCCGACTTTGCCACCAAAACTACATTGGCTAACCATTCAGGGGTAATTCACTAGTCGCACATACTTAGCCGCAAGTAGTTTGTCAACTTCTTCCTTGATGTGCTTACTTCTTTCACTCCAAATGTCTTTTTTTTTCTGTTTTATGGTTCTCATGCTAGGGTCCACATTGAGTCGATGAAGCATTACATCTAGAGGTATGCCGCTTAAATCGTTCATCTCCCATGCAAAAATGTTAACATTTTCTCTAAGAAATGCGATTAAGCTTTCTCTACTTGAGGGGCAAGACTTGTTCCTATTATAGTAACCTTTGAATTGTCTCCAGGAACCACCTCAATGACCTTGAGTTCTTCTACTACTTCTAATCTAACTTCATCGGACTTCCTCTTCTTCGTCTTTGACCCCATTTCCTTTGCGATTCATTCTCCAATGAGTAAACTACTTTTTCTTTTCCCTTATTTATTGTGATTTTGCCTCCGTCAAATTCCCTTCTTTGATATGTGGTTCTTCGCAAAGTATTGGCATAGCATTCTCTCTCCACTCTTATATCCCCAATTGCCTCTCATATTCCTTCCGGAGTTGGAAATTTCAACTTCATATGATAATTTGATGCTACTTGCACGAAATAGATCCAAACTAGGTCGCCCTAAGATAACATTATATGTTGAGGGGCCTTGACTACCAAGAACCCGACCATCTTCAAGTCCTCCTGGATATGACCCTAATGAGAGGGGAAGAGTGATTTCTCCTAGATCTTTCACCGTTTCTCCGAAAAATCCAAAGAAGAGGAGTGTTGATGCAACAGTTGTGCATTATCAATTCCCAATTGTACGAAGGCATTATAAAAATGATATCTCATTTGAACTACCACTATCCACTAAAATCTTCTTGACCTAGGAGTTAGACATCGTCGCCGATATTACTAAGGCATCATTATGCTCACTTCGTGCCCCATTTAAATATGAATCATCGAACATGATCTCTCCTTCGAAAGCATGAACATTGTAAATTAGTTCCAATGATTGACCGATTCATGAATGCACTCCTTCAGAAGCACGCATTAGGGCTCTCCTAGCATTATGAGAATCTCCTCCCCGTTGGACCCTTAAATTACTCCAATCACTCCTATTGTGGGCAAATTATCTTTTTCTAGTTCTTTTATCCCACTACCGCTTGCATGATCCCTATTAGCATCTTTGGTTTTGATGCGTCATTTCACTTATAACGTTCTTCTCTTGATTTGTCCACAAATTCCTTCGATATCCCCTTCTTATAAGTTTTTCAATTTCATTTTTGAGATGATGGCACTCTTCTTCTCCTGGGATGCCCCTATCTCGGTGGAAGTGACAATACTTATCAGATTTTTGTCGCCGGATTTTCTTTCATGGGTTGAGGTGGTGAATTAACCCTTTGCGCTCTGCTACTACCAATATCTCCGATCTTCTTACTTTGAGTGGGGCATAATCACTATAAGCGGGAGGGGGAACATGTCTTCTCTCTTTCCTTTTTCTACCTTCGGGCTTATCTTCTTCTCGATGTTTTCTTTTTGCCATCCCACTCAAACCAGATCTCTCTTCTATCCTTATGTACTTTTTTGCCCTGGTCAATAAGTCCTCTAGGGTATTTGGGGGTTTTCCACTATTGACTCTTTGAATCTTCCATGACGTAGGTTCTGCTGCATTATCCCTGGTAGTAGCTCATGATTGACATGAGGAACTTCATGCACCGCTTCAACAAAATGCATCACATAATCACGTAATGGTTCTCCATCTCACCGAGAAACCGAAAACAAATATGATGCGATCTTAGGGTATTTGCGATTTATCAAGAATTGGTGTAAAAACATTTGTGTTAGCTTTGCTCAAAACTAGCAATGGTTCCTGCGGGCACCGGTTAAACTATGTTAAAGCGCGTTTGGTTAGTGTAGTGCGAAATATTTTACAATATCGGTGTCACTTAAGTCATAAAGGTCCGCTTTGCGTAAAATTTATCAAGGTGTTCTTGCGGATCTCCCATACCATCGAACTCGGGATACTTGCAATTTTAACCTCAATCGAGGCGACTCGGCAAGGATAGCGATTGAAAAAGGACTAAGCTTCGCGGTAGGATGGCAAGTGGTAGGTAATTCATTGCACCTCCTAGTATTCTAGATGGAGCATTGGGGATCGTGGGATGTGTCTTATCTTTGTTTTCTCTCTGTCTAGCATTACTAGATGGAGATGAGGCTCGACTACCCGCATCAAGTCAATGACCACTCTCTTATGTCTAACATGTTGGGGTGGAGCTTGATTAGCATCATCTCTTCTTTGTTGGGGGAGGAGCTTGGCTATTGGCATCATCTCTTCTTCGTTGTGTTTCTTCCCCGCCTCGATTCTGTCCTCCCCTAGAGCCGGAGCGAGAATCTTAGCTCCTTTGGGGGAACCGAGGGGAGCTCTTCTCTCTGTTGAACTCCGTATGTATTCTCGCTCGCTTGAACAAGAAAGCGTCGTAGCAAGATCCTCCATCATAGCTCTCAAAGCTTCTTGAGTGATCTGGACAACTTCGGTAAATCGGGGTTAGTTGGATGAGGTGGAGGTGGATCGCGTCTACGAGGTTGTGGCGGTCGTTGATCCACTCCATTCCCATTAGGATCTTCAATGCAAGATGCGGCTTGTGCACTAACCCCACGAGTTGCTCTTGATCCGGTTTGCATCCTCAATGCACGATGTAGTTCCGACAAACGGCGCCAATGATGTGTTATCACTTTATTCTCAAATCTTTGAGTGAAGTCCACAAATGAACCGGGTCACTACATGCAACACAATAAGCCGTTAGGGTGCCGGTTTGTCCCTTGGCGAAGACCCTCCGACACTCAAGTCGACCAAAGAGCCAAAAATAATGGGAATTCTCTTAGCTAGATATCTAAATGTAAATCATACCTTAGAAATGAATTTGGATGGAGTATTTATAGGAAATAAAAACTTGAGTTTTTATTCGGTGTTGCGTGGTGCACGGACCATATAGGTCTTGTAAGCCCATAAGAAATATCTCTTATTGGACTCTATTATTATATTTGACCATTGGGCTTTTATTATTTGGGCTTATATTAGAGTATAATTAAAATTATATTAAGCCCATCGAAACCCTCTGCAAAAATCGGTAAGTTTTGAACTAAGACAGTTCAATTGTATTGAAGTTGCGCATCACGTCGATATTTGTGAGGTGATGATATCAAATCTAAATAATGCATGCAGATATTGTTATCTTGCTTACCTGAAGATCGCTTTGGAATCTTTTTACAAAAATGCCTAGTTTGGATTTTTAGAGGAATAAAAGGTTTGCTAGCTAAACTTCAAGATGTCGAGGAATAGATCTCCCCTATTTTGTCATGTGTTAAATCTTCTTCCCCATAATTGTATTCTTTGCTTGAGGAAAAATAAAATTCTAAGTTGGAGATGATTTGATAAGTGTTCTTTTGTATATGTTTTAAATTATTGATTCAATAAGGTTTTGATTGTTTTGTCATAAAAATCATAGTCTTTTCCTCTTGTCTTCATGAGAATTTTATTGCGGGATATTTTTAACATTATAGGTGGAGCAAAAAATTAAGTGAAAAACTCAAGAAAAACACTCAACTCGGCCAGGGTGTCAAACAACACGGCTGCATGTTCAAATAGACGAAAATAAAAAGAAAAAAACTAGAAAAAGGCTTTACACGGCGCGTCGGATCGGATCAAAAATAGAAAAAAATACACCAAATAGTCCCGACATAGCCAGGCCATGTTGGCCAACACGGTCGTGTCGGTGACCGACGACCAGGCCGTGTTAGCCAAAGACCGCGGTCGTGTCGGATCGTTTGGTGAGAAAATTTTCATCACGGCCAGGTCCTGTTTGCCGACACGGTCATATCCGGATCACATTTTACAAAGAATAATTTACTCACAAAATTTGTAGAAAACTCACCAACCAAGCTTTTGACCACTTTGTGCACCTTTAACACCCCATTTTGTCGCACTAAGTCCGCACCTTCTCACATTATAATATGAAAACAAACATTCAACAACCCAACTCATGAAGTGGAAAAATTGTTTATCAAGGATGACATTGTTAATGTGTTCTTGCACAAAAATAATGTCTATAAAAGCCAAGAGCAAGGATTGAAGAATATATTCACATTTTTAGCTATCAAATCACATATTGTGAGAAAAGAGGAGAGAAAAATCGGGATAGAAGAGTTTGGAAGAGAATGCTTGGAGCAACATCATTGGAGACATTCGAAAAGAAGTCAATTTGATATTTTGAGAAAAGATAAGTACATCATGTCTATAATATTTGAATTATATTGTGTAGCTTATTGTTTTGTCCAAATTATGTGCGACTAAATCTTTAGTGTTTGAATGTAATGAACTCTAAAATGAATTTATGTTTATGGTATGAATGTTTTTAATATAATCTTCATATTTTGTGTGATTCACTTGCATTATGCTTCATTTATTCGAGTTAATATTTCGGTATATTGATTTAAATTTAATTTCTCATTGGGTAATCGTAGATTTATGGTGAGAAAGAACCAATTTAATTGAAAGGATTTGCATTCAATCCTAGGTATAGAATGACATAAATCTTCCTGATTAGGGTCAAACCTAATTATATGGGAATTCATAAATCGTTATAATGCAATCTTGGGGTTTTAACTAGAAAGATATTTCGGTTAATCAACTTAAGATTATGACTTATTCACCTTGAAAGAGGTTTAGCTTAATTTGGGCATTTCTATTAGGGGTGGCAATCTCGACACGACACGATAACCCCGACCACGAACCCGACCCAAAGTTACTTGAGAAAACCCGAACACGAACACGAAAATCCGAACACGACCGACCACGAATCTTACACGATTTTACAAATTGCCTAAAACATAGTTATTTTATAATTTAATTAATTTTTTAAGTATTTTAAACATAACCTCAAATCACCAAAAATAAACACGAGCCCAACCCATCGACCCCAATTGCCACCCCTAATTTCTACGGTCCATGAAGCATGAAATTATATTAAAAAGAATGGCAATTGCTTAAGTGTTCAAGGTTGTATTTATTCTTGTTAAATCACAAAAACATTCTAAAGGGATTTAAATTCGAGCACATTTTTAATCTCTTGATCTCATATTTTACAATCTTCTTTTATTCAATCATTTGTAATTTGTTGATTAATTAGATTCTTTATTTTTATTTTTTACCAAACAATCATCCTAAATTGATATATTAGATAACAAAAGGACGGTAATTATTAGTACTTATAATCTTAGTGACAATGACACTCGATACTCGTTTTCCTTTTGCTATAAAACGATATATGCACTAGTCAGTTTGTTTTTGGAAGTTGCTTCCAAACCGTCACATAGGCAAAGATCCATCAATAAGGCCGTTCTTATTTTTAACACTTCATGCCATGGCTACGCTCTACTCTAGGAGATATAATTGTCACTAGTATAGATTCCCGAACGATGAATGCCCCCTGGGTTGTCACTAGGATAAAGAAAAATGGGAAAGAAACATCACCGTGTATAGAGTTCTTGATCTAGAATACCATAGAAAATAAAAAGAGAAGATTGATCAACAATCTATACGAATGAGAAACAAGAGAGATGCAAGTTTCTCTAGATTTGAATCAAAGAACAATGGAATTAAACTTCAATCGATATCAAGTGAATGATATGAGAGTTTGATAGAGAAAGAAGAAATCATCTTATTAATCGGGAATTAAAACTTGAGAATCTACTTAATGGATCATGAGTTATACATTAGCTCTTTAAATAGAGTGAACCGCCTAATGTAACTAACACAATTTGTTTTATGAAATGAAGCATTTTTTTTTTAATAAGTTGGGAGTAGTGGTTGGAAGAGAGGGGATAAATTTCAAAGAAATCAAAAGCTACGGGGTTCGAACTCCTCGTCAACACCCTTATAAGGGGTTAGTGATACCACTTGAGCTACAAGCTCGTGGTCGTGTGTAAAAAATTTGGACCATTTCTCGATTTATGCGTGTCATCCTTGCGCGCAGGGCCATGCTAATCTTCTCTCAGTATCGTTCCAATTTTATTGGATGTCCCCGAAGGACTTTATGAAATGGAGCATAAATAAATCTTGAATTCACTTAGCGCCCATTTGGATGGAGGGATTTGAAAGTCCAGGGATTTCAAATGAATGGATTTCAAAGTCATTGGATTTGAAATCCACCTCTTGTTTGGATGATGTGAATTTGTGTAAGGATTTCAATCCATCGTAAGTTTTGATAAAAAAAATTAGAAGCTCTATTTATTTTCTTAATTGATATTTAATAAATAAAAATAAAAGATACAATCTTATTATTTTGTAAATAATCATAATTTTATACACTAATAAAAATATGAAATATATAACTTTTATTATGTCCTAATATGTGTGATGATAATGTGTGTGCATATGTGAGGAGAGTATGTGTGAGTGTGAGTGTGAGTGTATGTGTGTAAATGTGTGCGGCGTGTGTAATGTGTGTGTAAATGTGTGTGCGGTGTGTGTGTGTGTGTCTAAACATGTGCGTGTGTGTAATGTGAGTGTAAATGTGTGTGCGGTGTGTGTGTGTAAACGTGTGTAAATATGTGCGATATGTGTAAAAGTGTGTGTGCGATTATGTGTGTAGTATGTGTAAATATGTGTAATGTGTGTAGTGAGTGTAAATATATGTGCGAGTGTAAATGTGTGCAATGTGTGTAAGTGTGTGAATATGCAAGTGAGCATAAAGGAAAAAAATAAATTAATTTCAAATGACTAGATTTTGGGAGGGATTTGAAATCATTTGAAAATGAACTAAAACTTAAAAAGAGATTTGAAATCTATTGATTTGGATTTATATGTCAAACAGGAATGTGAATTTATCTAAGGATTTCAAATCTCTCCTCCCAAATCCTCCAACCAAATGCACCTTTATATACATTTGAGTCTAATTTAGTATTTTGAGAGAAGTTTGATGGTCTTAAATTCAGGTATTAGTTACTGAGTGTTACCCGCAAATGAGTATGCCCGACTTCTCATTGCCCGACTTCGACTTCCTATGATATGACCGAATTTTGAACTTAAAAAGGAGTAATGTAATATTTCTATTAAAGTAATGTAATATTTCAATAAGAATAAGAGAGTTTTTGGAATACTTTTTGCTTGGGATATGGAACGAGAAAATTGAAAGAATCAAGAAGTAATTTTGTAATTTTTGTAAAGTGGAACCTTTTTTTGAAAAAGTATGAATTGTTCAGGGGAATTTTTGTAATTATCCCTTGAATATAATTGTCGACAAGATTTATCCTTAATCCGCAAAACAACTATTATTGAGGTTGAGGAACCCGTTACGAATTGAAATTAAGCTCAGAAATATCTAAGAAACTGTATTTGATATTTTCTCCCACAGGCAACAGCAAAACAACTTATCGCCGCTTCATGAGTCACATTTAAAAATGTACATGTCCATATTCTCCTCACCAGTTACAGTAACATTAAATTAAAACTTACAATAAACAAGTGATTAACAAAAACATACTAATAAACTTCCATCTCAGACTCCAAAAAAAAATTCCATCTAAAATTTTCTTCTTAGTGAAAAACAAGCCCATCCGAAACCATGATTGGAGGTGGAATATCGGGTTGTGATGGGAACGGGGCCTGGCTCCGGTGTCTTCGGGGTATAACATCGAGGCCCATGAGGGGAACTATCTCGGGTTCCCGTGGTCGCGTGCTTCGGCCGGCGGGTGGATCTGTGGGCCCGAGAAAATGCTGGGCCTGGGTTAGCCCAGGCGAAAGCGGTGGTGGGTCAGCAGGCTTTTCCGAGTATGTAAGACGGGTCATGGCCTGGCCCACTACCCGGATGAGGTAAAAGCACGACTTTGTGTTTCATATTGGGCTATGGTTAAATTTTTCTTGCAGATTGTAGAGAAAGGCAAAGGGTTAATTGAAATTGACGAACAGTGGAATGCATTTCTTAAAGAAATTTGATGAGATTGAAGAAATAGTTAACATTTTAATTAGTGGAGGTTGAAAGAAATTTAGGGTTTGGTGTTAGTGAAGATAACGAATGTTTTCTATATATATTGCATGTGTTTCTCAACGTGGCATTGAGTAAACACCGTGGAGTCCATGCAATTAGCGTGGATTGAAAGATTTATTATGCTTTGCCTCTCGTAAATATTAGCATATTTATTATTTTTAAAATAAATAGAAATATGGAAAAAGAAAAGAAAATGTCCCGATCTTGGTCAGGTAGAAAGGAAAAACAATGTAAAAATTCAGGGAGAAAAAACAATAAAAATAACTTAACAACGCAATTTAAATGAAGGTTGTTTATGTCTCAAGGATTTTCGAGTGATATTGTCATTTGTTTTGTTTACACGTGCTCGAGTATCGTCTTGATGGTCTAATGTAGCTTGTGGAATATCGGTCGATCCTCGAGCCACAATTTCCTGAGCCTTCATAGCTTCTAAGGAGCACATGAGTGAATGACAAGTGGAGTAGTTAAGGAGTTGTCAAGCTTGGTTTTTAAAGCTTCCGATATGTTTTGTTCTTCTTCATCTAACATATCGGACCAACGCTTGCGTGTTGATGCGACCATTGCTTTGAAACCCTCTAATTGATCATTAGAGCTAAGGACATAATCATTAAGAGGATGATTTCTAGATACAACTTCCTTGGCACTGTAGAGATCCGATTGACTCTTAATTTTCATCTAAATTTGGTGCGATCATCGTGTCCTCATGAACAATAACCGAACTTCATTCTCGGTGGTTGATAAAGAACAATAGTCCTATGAGGATTGACATTCGAACCTTTGAGGCCCACATCTGGGGCGTGAGATGGCTCATAACTCCATGCAAATCCTCGATGTATCACCCAACACGTTAAAAGAATTCCGTGTTTGAATACCCGGTGGATGGTCCACCCTCCTGAGAGCGCATCTCTCTCCATGAACGGGCTTTCCTCGGGCTTAACTTGAATCCAAATTTTGAACTACTTTCTTACCATTGTTAGCGGAATCCTACCACGATTCCCGTTATAATGACCGATTGTCCACAAATTGGGCTCTTATCGATGTGAACAATGTCAACTTTTTTGTCGCGTCTTGATGGTGACAATTAAGTAATCGATGCCCAACAATTCGACAATTAACGCAAAATCGACAAATTCTCATAACTCGATCGAAATAACAAAGCAATGTCCCACCCATTCAACCATAATAAATTCTCAAGAGATTTATTCAAATCAAGTTCAACTAACACTCGAACAAAATATCCCACCTCCCAGGATAAATGAACGACCATCAATTTGGATCGGAGTACCTATCGCACTTGCAATCTTTGTAATCAAAGAGGATGCCAATACTCGATACTTAGTTCATAAATCCAACCCAAACTTGTGCCATAGAAGTATTCATTTTATAAGAATTGAAATTCGATCCAATTAGTGATACGAATTGTACCCGAATTCAAATTCCATGAAGATTTAACGAAAGCACGATTACGATCGGCTATATCATTAAATTATAAACTAAAATATCCTTACCTAGTGGTACCAATCGCCAAGCATGTTGAATTCTCCAAACGACATGCGGTTTCAATTTGAGCGTCTCTAACATGCACGGCTTTGCTCCTTTTGGAAATAGGAGTCGTCCGATTAATGAGTCCTGTAACTCCGATGTACATTAATGATAAATCCCATCATCTATCGTTACGGAATAAAAATCTCCTTTCTTAATCGGAATTGTATCCTCCCGAGTGCACCGTTTTGGCAAAAATTTCTTCACAATCGTTTCTTGAGAATCGGATCCGTTCTTGGATGGTTCTTGAGAATCTTGGAAGCGCGATCAACAAGATGATCCAAAACTTGAGGAAAATATGTGGAATGTAACAGATCTTGATTTTCTTTGACCAATTCTTGCAGCAGTTTGAAACGTTTATGTAGGAAGATCAAAAGAGGTAGTAAAAGAAACAGTTTGATGTTCTTCTTGTTTGAAGCTTCCACCATTCTTGTAAGTAGCGGAATTAGGGTTTGGGGAAACCCTTGGTAAAACCCTAGGAGCGAGGGATAGAAGAATCATGAGATTTTGTAATTTCGGGAAAAGAGAAAAATCGAGCTCCATAAAGAAGATCAAGATCGTCGGCCATGGAGGTTTGGAGAAGAGAGAAGAGAACATCTTTTCTCAAAACCCTAAATCTTCTCAAAGTCGCAGATATATCAAACCAACAATATAATATTTTTTTATATTAATAATGGAATAAAAACAAAGGAAAAATCATGATCACAAGCCGATCGGTAGCAAAAGAAAAATAATGCAAAATTTCAAGAAAAAAATCACAAAACTAAAAAACGCAATTTAAGTAAAGGGCGTTTATGTCTCAAGGATTTTTAAGTAATATTGTCATTTGTTGTTTTTGCACGTGCTCGAGTATCATCTTGATGGTCCGATGTATCTTGTGGAATGTCGACCTAAGATCCTCGAGCCACAATTTCCATAGTCTTCATTGCTTTCGAAGGAGCACATGAGTGAATAACAAGCGGAGTAGTTGATCGAGTCGCCTAGCTTGGTCTTTAAAGCTTCTACTTTGTCTTATTCTTCTTCATCTTGCTCTTATTCTTCCGCCATATCGGACCACTTATGCCTCATTTCTGCTGCCGCCATTTCTTGAAAGCTCTTGAAGGTTCATTCAAATTCAATTCATATTCATTCAACGACAAACTTTTGGAAACTTCGTCCATCGCATTTGCAAGTCGGTCTTTCTTTTATCATCAAGATTATCGCCAATCACCGTATTTTTAGAAGACACAATAACTCCCCGTTGCTTAGGAGGAGAGGATATTCCACCTGTAGTAGTTTGGGAATGTATTTTGCACCTTTTCAAAGAACCAATTGAACGATCCTCATTAGAAATAATGGGTTCGATTCCTTCTCTGTTGAGTTATCCACATTATCCCCGCTCAAAATCTGAAAGGAATTCTTTATATTTATGTCATGGGCAGATGTTCCACCCCCATTAACTTGACCATATCGTTTTTCACGTGAACCCAAGTTTAAGACTCTACAGCCTTCCCCTTATTAACCTGGACCCGACCACGATTAGCAGATCATCCACGAATTGGGCTAGCCTCCTTGGTACTAGTCTCCGCCTTATTAGAAGCCTCTTTAGTAGTAGTATGTCTACAATGATTCATATTATGACCAACAATACCACAATGGACACGAGAATTGCAGATTCTCGTAACTAAGAGAAACAATGGGCTATGGCCCACTCTTTCTACCATCACAAATTCTTGTAGGGGTTTGTTTAAATCAAGTTCTACAAGAACTCGAACAAAATGATCAACTTCCCTGGACAAAGAACGATTGTCAATTTGGATTGGCGTGCCAATTGTGGAAGCAATTTTACTAATTAATGAATTGTGCCAAGATTTTCATAGCTAATTCGTAAATACGAATCCAAACCTGCGCAATCAAGTGTTCATCTTGTAGGCATTAAAGTCGTGGCACCCAATTCATCGGCATTTAATAGATCTAGGCAAAGAAAATTCCAAGATGTTTTTCGGAAAAAACATGAGTACGATCATTCAAAGAGGTAATCAATGTTGTAATATCCTTTCCCAAGTGACACAAGCTTCCATCAATCCGTAGTATGTCAATTGATGATAATTAATTAGCTTTGAAATCTTCCAATGAATAAGGTTTTGCACCTTTGGGGGCTGCGTGCATCGATCTATCAAAGAATTTTTAATGCATCGCGTTAGTTGTTTGTAGATTTCCTCATCCATGGTGACGGAAAAATAATTGTCTTTTTCACCAAACGTAAATCCTCTCCAGGAGCTAGGGTTTGGGCAAAAGTTTGAGGTTTGGCCCCATGCATGGATTCCGTAGATTGTGATATCATGAACTTACATTAATTTTGTGGAATGGGATGAGTATCGACCATTTTAGGAGATTCCGTCAACGTAACATCTGGATGTTCTTTGAAACTCGTATCAAAATCTGGATGTTGAGTTTTATTATTAAAATTAGGGTTCATCGTGGGGCTCGGGGCATAGACAAGGAGGCCACCCCTGTGCCCCTCACAGACCCCAAATTTTTTTGTCACGTTTTTCTATGGAAAAAATAAAAAAAAAATTATATATTTTTTAAGGAGAAAAATAGTTGAGCTAGGGGAAATAAATTTGGGCTAGGGTACTAAGTCGGTGGGGCTTAAAGGGGACCCTATTCAATACCCTATTATTAGAACATGAAGGACCCGTATCATTACGTTGAGTAAATCGCAAATCGATATATAGCATCGTGATAATGCTTTGATGTTCCAAAATTCGATTGAATTCGATTAATTTGAAGATGGGTCGATCGAGAGTTTAAGTTAGCGTATGACTTATTTGATAAATTTGAAGGTTGCATCGCATGAGAGTACACGGAAACATCTTCCCTAACGATTGCGTGTGTTTTGGATTCAGATCGATTAATCTCTGGGAATAAAAATGAATCGGAATCCATGATCGAAGATCAAGATTGGTGGGAAGGAAGGTGTTGAAATGAGAGAGAACTATTATTTACGTGCTTTTCATTCATTATTCCAAGTTTCAAAGAGAAAGTATTCGACCTTCAACCAACAATAATATCTATTTTCCAATTATCTCATTATTTTGTAGGATGATACATCTGACAAAGACAATATACATCGTTATAACATATTTTACTCTACAAGACCTTATGGTTATCGAATGTGCGCTACTAGGAAGAAATTATTTACCAAACATGATTTAATCATAACATTTTATTTTTTTATTTTTTGATATTGGAACAATACTCTAAGATCTTAAATGTCATATATAGAGTCACAATGGATCGGGTCACTTAATCCCATCGGGCTTTTTAGAAATTTTGGGGGTGGATGGGCGATTTCGGTTGGGGCACAAAATGCTTGGTCCAACCCACCCGAAAAACCCCCTGTACATGAACATTTGTCGGGACGGGCAAAACAGGCCCCAACTTTTTTCGGGCCGGAAAATTGTAGTCGATCCGGCCAAAAATCCGGGCCGCCCACGGGCCAAGTTGGTTTTTTTCACTCTAGTTATATAAGAAGTAATATCGGTGATCCTAAGTTTTGGGGCCCATGGCCAAAAGAAAAAGAGAAGACCCTATAAAAGAAACAAAATAAAAACAAATATTTTATATACATATACTATGGATATAATTGAATAAGAAGTTGAATATAAACATATTTTATTTAAATAATATAATAAACAAACATACAAATATGATCAACCAGTTGCAAAATAATAGTAAACTTCAATGTTATGAAGTTGAAAGAAGAAACGCATTTCTTTTATTTTGATTTAGAAGTTAGTGTTGATTACAATGGTAGAAAATAGGGAATGCCTTCAAAATGGCAAATTACGAAAAACAAAGATTACAAGGAAAACCACTAGCTATTACAATCGTAGAACTTTCGTAAAGCCGAGTCAAGATGAATCTCTTTCGCAAAGCAATTACGTCCGGTTAGTGATCACGGTTTGACGTATTGCTTCCAAAGATGAAACGACTTACGTCTTCCGTAGTAGCACCACTAACACGAAGCTCCTTCAATTAGAAAATGTTGAAGATCAAGGTTCTTTGGACACTATGTGTAGAATGCGAGAAAATTATTTTTGTGGCATAAGAAATGCTATGAATTTTTACATTAATAATGCAATGCACGAGAAATGATTTTATAGATAACCAATACCTGCAGGAGATAACAAAAAGTAGTGGGCATTAATCCAATTGTAACATCCCGGATGTTTCCGAGTGGCAAAACTTTAGTGGACCTGGACCGTGCCGAGCGGCTAAGGCACGGCCCACGCCCAAGCCCATGCCCAGGCGGGCGGTAGCGGCGTGTGGTCCACTTGTGATCATCCATTGTGTTATAGTTTATACAACATATAACATCTTCTAGTAAATAAACTAGGATAAACAATGATTTGTATTCCATGTGGGATAAGGCAAAAGCCTTTCATCTCCCTTTACAAATCTTTACATAATGTCCATTTATGTGGCTACCTTCGTGTATTAATTTCTCACTCACCAAAATTCGGTTTTGAGAAATAAAAATACTACGAACATCTACTCGAACGTAAATTAATAATATATAATTTAATTCCTCCAAAATTAAATATTTAGCCACCAAAAAATTGGTCAAAGTCGGGTCGACACCCACTTTATCAAAACCAAAATTTCCAACAATCCCCCACATGAGTGGAAATTAATGTATGCATGAATGCGGAACACGCAAACCAGTCCTCAAGAGACAGGTGTTGCATTCGGAAAGGTAGCTTATGGCTTTGAACCTTCCGTAATCAATACCATCGGGTACACGGGCGGCTTAGTGGACACAATGCCTTGAACTATTCCTCCATGGTGTATACCGAGTCAACAAAGATATTAACACAATAAGGTCCCAACACCTTCCTGTTCTCACGTTTTGTGTCCTGTTTCGGCCATGGACACCACTTTGGATTCATAAGTGTTACTTTGAAGCGGCCCGCACTTCTTACTTATATAGGTGATCTCTATCCGAGTATCTGCCATACTCAATCTCAACGAGGTGTAGGAATCATTAAAAGTCAAATGACTTAGCCTCACCACAACTTTGCAAGTGTTTCAACACTTGGTATTGCTTTCTAGGGATGTGTTATAACATTGTTTCCAAGTGTTACAACATAACCTTCATAGTTTAGTTTTCCCATTGAACCAAGTTCTTGGGATCTCCAGTCATCATGGTTGGGTTACCCCTATGATGGTTATTTTTACTTTGTGGACTTTAAGCCCATTCCCTCTAGCAATTTACCTAATTGATCTCGATTTAGTCCTTTCGTCAAAGGATCTCATCAAATTGTCTTTTGACTTTCGTAGTCAATTGACATCACACCATTTGAGATCAATTGTCTAACGGTATTGTGTCTCCGAAGCGAATATGTCTAGACTTACCGTTATACATATTGCTCTGTGCCCTTCCTATAGCCGTTTCGCTATCACGGTGAATCATCACGGGAGGGCACAGAGGCACGGGCTTCCTCCAACATGGAATATCTTCCAAAAAGTTTCAAGCCACTCTGCTTCTTCTCCGGTTTATCCAAAGCTATAAACTCGCATTCACCGGTGGACCGAGCTATACACATTTGCTTCGTGGACTTCCACGATACCGCACCACCTCCAATGATGAATATGTATCCACTAGTTGAATAAGAATCTTTCGAATCAAATCCAAGGTATCCACTATATCCTTCAAGTACAACCGGATATTTTGAGTAGTATCCACCATTTGATACCGCACCACCTCCAATGATGAATATGTATCCACTATATCCTTCAAGTACAACTGGATATTTTGAGTAGTATAGCCCATAATCCAAGGTATATTTCAAGTATTTTAATACCCTAGTTAACGCTTTCCAATGCTCATGGGTTGGATTGCTCGTGAACCTACTCAACATATTTATAGGGTAGGCCAAGTCGGGCGTGTACAATTTGTGATGTACATCGATGCCTATTATACGTGAGTATTCCATCCCGAGCCACTGTTCTCGCTTTATTAGCAACCAGATTTATACTTAAATCAATGGGTGTCTTTGACGGTGAATATCAAAAGCATTGAATTTCTTGAGCACTTTCTCCACATAAATGGGATTGTGACAAGATAATTCCATCGGGAGTTCTGCCGATTTTTATCCCAAGGATTACATCGCTGAAATCCCCATATCCTCATGTCAAAGTTCCTCTTTAACATTATTTTAGTCTCCATGATAGTATCATGACTACGCCCGTGATTAACAAATCGTCTACGTATAGACAAACTATGACAAATGCTTCCAATGTCCCTTTAACATATACGCATTTATCACACTCGTTGATTTTAAATCCATTTGACAACATCGTATTTTTAAACTTAAGATGTCATTGTTTTGGAGCTTGTTTCATCCGTACAAGGATCTTATTAACTTGCACACCTTCTTTTCTTGACCAAGGTGCAACAAACCCTTCAGTTGTTCCATGTAGATTTCAGATCTATCTCTCCATTCGAAACGCCCCTTCTTGACATCCATCTCGATGAATCTCTAGATTGTGTAAAGCGGCAATCGCGAGAAGCACCTGAATAGACACAATCCTTGTTCTTTGGAGAATAGGTATCAAAGAAGTCATATCCTTCTTTTTGTTTTAAAGCCTTTGGCTACAAGTCGTGCTTTATACTTATCAATAGTTCCATCTCGCTTTATACTTCTTCTTTAGGATCCATTTACATCCTAAAGGTTTATGACCGATGGGAGATCAACCAACTCCCAAGTATGATTTTGCATAATAGACTCGATTTCACTATTGATAGCTTCTTGCCGAGCGGAGCATTTGGACTACTTAGAGCCTCTTTAATCGAGTTTGGCTCACCATCTAACATAAATGTTATGTAATCGCCCAAAATACTTAGCCGTCTTAGACCTCTTACTACGTCTCGGTTCTTCACTAATTGGTGTTGAACCACTTGCGATTTTGTGAGTTCTTTTATTAGTACTCACTTCTAACTTTTCTCTACAAGGGTAGACATCCTCAAAGAATATAGCATTCCTTGATTCGATTATGGTACCTTGATCGTTTTGGATTTTCGACTTATGTATCATAAACCTATATGCACTACTTTGGTATGCATATCCCACAAAGACAATCAATCAACTTCTTTGGTCCAATTTTAACTTGTTTTGGTTCGGGTATAGCTACCTTTAGCCAAACACCCCCACACTTTAAGGTATTTATAAGAAGAACTACGATTTGTCCACAATTCGTAAGGTGTATTATCTTTCCTTTAAGTGGTATTTTATTCAATATGTGGTTGGGTACATTAAAAAACAAACTTCCTCCACATATTCTCGATAATCCTGAACTTATCAACATGGAATTCATCATCTCTTTGAGTCCGGTTTTGCGTTCAAAAACACCTTGAAGCGTGGTGAATATGGTGTCTTTGTTATCGATGAATTATGCCCGATTGAGTACATAGTTCTTCAAATGGTGCAACATATTCGCCACCTCTATCACTCCAAATTATTTTAATCCAGCTACCAAGTTGATTTTCAACTTCATTTTTATAATTCTTAAAAGCTTCTAATGTTTCATCTTTGCTTCTTAATAAGTATAAGTAGCATACCTTGTGCAATCATCAATAAATGTGATGAAATATTTTTTACCACCTTTAGTTTGCACAAATTTTAGATCACATGCATCGGTGTGTATGAATTCTTTAGGTGAGTGCTCCTTTCAACCGAATGAAACGGTAATTTAGCCATTTTAGCTTCAACACAAACTTCACATTTTCTTTGTGAGTTTACTTGAGTAAATTAATTAATTCTAAATTTACCGAGTCTTTTTATAGCATTGATTTACATGTCCTAATCTAATATGCCATAAATTAGAGCACTCAAAGAATATAAACGAGAAGAAGATTCATTCTTATTCATATTCTCACAAAACGATGTACAATCATTACATTTATTTTGAACAAATTAGCCTTTGTCTAGATAACCCCTACCAAGGAACTGTCCAAATTTGCTAAGTACAAATTTTTCGTGACTCAAAAACTAGTCTAAACCCATGGTTGACCAGGGCAAAGAACCGAAACCATATTTTTGCGGATGTCCGGACATGCGGCAGACATCCTTCAAACTTCAACTCCTTTCCCGAAGTAAGCTTTAGCACCACCGTTCCAACGCCCGAAAACATCGAAGAGGCGTGATTCCCCATATGGAGCTTCCTTCCAGTCGATGGGATGTAAGTAGAGAATGCATCCTTATCGGAAGCGGACATGGCAAGTGACACCCGTATCAAAAACCATTCTTTCGGTTATCTACCAAATTGGCTTCAAACACCACCGCCGACATGTCAACGTCACGTCGGCTCCCTTTCTTCATATTGGCATTGGGATCACTGCGGTTTGGTTTTCTTTTTCTTTGGTGACGATCTTTTGCCATATGGTTCGGTTTACCACGATTGTAGCAAGCTCCTGGAATTTTCCAAATTGTCGGTTTCTTACCTTTATCGTTAGGCCTTTTCTTGAGTTACTTGACGAGCCGTGCTCCATCAAGTTGGCTTTTGACTCCATAGGGACAAGCTTGGACTTAGAGTCAATCCTACCATTGTCTTCCTCAATTAGAGTTTGACAATCGGATCCTCTACTCCCATCTCCTTTCGCTTATGTTTGAGATAATTCTTGAAATCCCTCCAACTTAGGGCAATTTCTCAATCAAGACGACCACTTGGAATGCTTCGGCAAAACCATTCCCTCAAAGAGATTTCAAGGAGGATCAATCGAACTTCAACTTGTTCCATCACGGTTTTAGAATCAACCATCACAAAATCCAAGAACTTACCGACAACAAATTTCTTTGTCTTTGTCATCCTCGATTTTGTACTTCTTCTCCAAAGAATCCCACAATTCTTTGGAGGATTTCACAAAGACAATACACACTCGTAAAGTGCATCACTAAGTCCGTTTAGGACTAGTTCTGGCAGAAATCACCCCGCCCCATGCATCAAACGCAGTAGCGTTTCGGCATTTGTTTCGTTCTCGGCAACAACAAGAGCATCCTCGGTCGATATTGCGAGACTCGAGTAGTCGGGTAAAACGGCATTTTTTTTGCCACCTCTTGAGTCGAAACCCATGAATTTTTCGGGTTTCTCGGCTTGAGCAGGGAGGGATGATCGGGGTTACGCTTGTGCTTGCCATCGTGAAGTTCGTTAATTGCTTTGCGATTGTTGATTACAATGGTACAAAATAGGGAATGCCTTCAAAATGGCAAATTACGAAAAACAAAGATTACAAAGAAAACCACTAGCTATTACAATCGTAGAACTTTCGAATGAATCTCTTTCCGCAAAGCAATTATGTCGGCTAGTGCTCACGGTTTGACGTATTGCTTCCAAAGATGAAACGACTTACGTCTTACGTAGTAGCACCACTAACACGTAAGCTCCTTCGAGTTAGAAAATGTTGAAGATCGGTTCTTTGGACACTATGTGTAGAATGCGAAAAATTGATTTTTGTGGTATAAGAAATGCTATGAATTTTTACATTAATAATCTGCAATGCTGCGAAAATGATTTTATAGATAACCAACACCTTATAGGAGATAACAAAAGGTAGTGGGCATTAATCCAATTGTAACATACTATATATTACACCCCACTACTCCATATGCAAGTAGTGGGCTCTCTTCGGATGACCACTCGTAGGAGTTACCCGGACCCGGGCCCATTAGGGTCGGGTCGGGCCGGCCCAAGACACGAGTCGGGCGGGCGGGCGGCGTGCGTGTGGCCCACTTGTGATCATCCACTTGTGTTATAGTTTATACAACATATAACACCTTCTAGTAAATAAACCAGATAAACAATGATTTGTATTCCATGTGAGATAAAGCGCAAAGCCTTTCATCTCCCTTTACAAATCTTTACATAATGCCCATTTATGTGGCTATTTCGTGTATTAATTTCTCACTCACCTAATTCGGTTTTGAGAAATAAAAATACTACGAACATCTACTCGAACGTAGATTAATAATATATAATTTAATTCCTCCAGAATTAAATATTTAGCCACCAAAAAATTAGTCAAAGTCGGGTCGACACCCACTTTATCAAAACCAAAATTCCCAACAGTTAGATTCATTTTTTAGTACAATTTTGAAAGCAAAATGTCGTTCGGCATTTTTATTTTTGGAGCCCCTATAAAAATAACTTAATAAAATATGTGTACTTATGTGTACTTATAAATAAAGATTTATGTAAAATAAGTTGGATCCATCACAACGAGCTTTGCAAGCAACTGTTTCGCATTTGTTCGTGCTATTCGAAAATGGTTAACTCTTTGCATTTGTTCTTACTTTTCGAAAATGGCTATCTCGAGTTGGTAAATGAGTACATTGTATCACTTATATAAACCACTGATGATATCCTCTAATTTATGTGGGATATCACAATATTATCCATGTATATTGTAACTCTCCGCTATTAAATTAATCTTATCAATTTCGTCACATATTATCCATGAACAATGTAATGCTACTCTATCGAAATAATCTTATCAATCCCGAACGCCTGTGAACATTAGCACCATTCTTGTTTGACTAAAGATAGTTCAAATCCAACATATATCAAAGCTCTGTCACAACAGAGTACACAAGTACATTACGAATAGTTCACAAGACACCAGCAAATGTTACATGTATTAAGACTTCTGACATGAAAATAGTCTTTTACAAAATGTATAAAATCAAACACCACCAAAAGAACTTCTTCTGAACTTCACGTCCTGCGGTTGTAATATGTGAGAACGGTGTATGTCGTCTGAGTAAAGGCGAGAACTAACAATACAACCGCAGCAAGAAATTTTATGATCGACCACGGGCTATTGAAGTAATTCCTACGCAAATTCGCTTTCCATTTCTTGACACGACGACTACAATGCCTATTCACATTGCAGAAAACCCGAGAGTAACAAAAACTGGAAGATGTGAGAATATTTCTCCCGAGACGATTAAACATCAAGCAAACTTCTTGGTCGTCCCCCAGACAGTTTTCTATTATCCCATGACTACGTAATAAATCGACATCTTTCGGAGTGTTAATCAGACAATGCATAAAAAATGTGTAATCAGAGACATATCTGCGTTCCCCGTCAGGCAGATATTGTTCATACGCGATGAGATTCCTAAACTGAGACTCCGTCTCATCGAATATGAGCAACTGTGGAATTTTGAGCACTCCATTTTCAAATTTGATGTCCATCAAGTTCATATAGTTGTTGATTCCTTTTGCCTTTCTGAACTTAATTCCCGCCTCTCGGAGGCCAGAGATGGAGTTTATATTATCCCATATGTCTATCTCATTACTCTTGCTAATAATGTACCCCTTTGAGATTGTCTCAGCAAAAGGTTGACACCAAACATCGTGTATAAGTCCACAAATATGGTCGATACTCTTGACAGGCAATTTCTCCATGACTTTTGAAACAGACAAGTTTAAAAACATGCCATCCACGAAACGTAGAGCAAGAGTGATTAATTCGTCGTCTGGATTTTCATTGGTTTTCGTCATATTGAAGAGTTGATTCAAGACAAAGAATGGGAGTTGATTCTCGAGCAAAAGTATGTCGTGGCGCAATTGGCTTAAAATGCGTTCGTGTCTGAAAATAGGATCATCTGGGTCTCTTAAGTTTTCGGAACCACAATAGCGAAATAGTTCGATGAGGAAAAACCCATCGAGCAACATTAGTGTCACAAAGGCCTTTTCATCAAGATGATCAAGAGGCTCGGCATAACATCTTCGTGCTCGTTTTTCCATAGCCGCCACAACGGTGACATATCGATCTACACTTTGATCGTTTTTACGTTTAAGAAGTCGCTTAAGGTACCTGTACTTAAGTTGTTCCATGTTTTGTAATCGTGAGTTCCCGTGGTGATAAGGGCCGATAGAGAGTATTTCTGGATCATAAACATTGTCCCAACCACTACTTCGTAAATGACTATCGACTCTAAAGATGGAGGGCTTTGAGGGTGTACAAGGCAAGCAAGCAAGCTTATCTTGGATATCAATTATGACACTGTCAGCTGATCCTTCAGACATTTGGAATTTCACTGTGGCAATATGACAAACATGTGTAAGATGGCTCTTAACATACGAGAATCTGAAAGGTCTAACTTACAGTCAAAGAAAGCAAATACTATAAAAACCCATGATTTTCAGCTTCTTATATATTCTGATCGTTATTATCAAAGTGCAGAAACCAAAAAAATATGCTGGGTTCTTTATCAAACACTTCAAGCAAACAGAAAAACAAAAACAAATGTTACCACAGGGATACAATTAAGAAACAGAGGAATAGAAAACAGTTAGTCCATACTTCATTGCATCAAAGAATTTAATTAAACAAATAAGTAGAGGGACTAATTTTTCAGCACATAAATAAATAAAATGAGTTGAAAGATAACTCACGAGTTTAAAGGAGGAGTTGAGAATGAGTGAGTGATGTGCAGCAAATCTCCTTATGATGATAAAAAGAGTTGCAGCCCAAGTCTTCTCTTTCTACCTTGTATTTGAAACTTTAAGGAAACAAGAGAGCAAGAAGTTTTTAAGAAAGGACACAGGAATGGTAATATTTCAATAAAGATAATATTTCAAGGAAAAAACTAGGAAGCTGCTGGGATTCATGCTTTCAATTTCCGGTGAACCCACATAATTGACTTTTGAGCTGGAAAAACAACTTTATTGGCTTAAATCTGTGTTTTTCTCTCTTTTTATGTTGTCATGGCTCAATAGTCTTTATTTATGATTTCTTGTCCTTGTCATTTCGATGTGAACATTCACTTTCTAATATTCTACTATGAATTATATTTGTTTTTAGCCTTAGTCTTGGTCTTTGTATAATATAAAGTCTTATTAGTCATAGATCTTGGAAATTTCCCCACCTCAATAAGCCAAGTTCAGTAGTGTGAAAGCTAAAATGGAGGATTGGATTTGGGCTTTTTTAACAGTTTATACTGTTTTTTAAATAATTTGCAAAAGTAATGCACAAAAAGAAATGGTTAAAACATTAGTCAAAATCGGCAACTTGAAAGCCGTTTCTCCTGAAAATCGGCATGTATACATCCGACTTTAGTTTGATTTACTTTTCCATTTTTTTAACACAAATACGGTTTTCTTCAAGCAATTATATAAATAAATATATATATATATGTATATAAATTAATTGTCAGTTCAAATTGATATTTTATATATATGAAAGTAAAAGTTATATATATGTGTGACTTGTGTCTATTTATAGTAGGCCATGCACGTGATCTTGGAGATCATTAAAACCGAATCCGATATTCGAATCAAAAATATCCGAACAAAAAATATCCATTGGTTTTTTACTTTCTCCAAACCGAACCATTTAGAAAATTTTGTGGTACGGTTCTCGAGATTTAAAATATCTATACCGGAACTGCATCGAATCAGTATTGATCCGTACCAAACCGAAGATCCGGCTAAAATCGATTCTTGAGAATTTTTTAATACATACATATATATTATTTTTATCTTATTTATATTTTGATATTGTGACCATCCCCATTTAATTAACCTAGAAAATTATCCGATATAATTTTTATATTAAGTTTCACCGATGGAGCTTATGTAAAAGTATATGTGCTATTATACAACACATATTTTTGAAGTAATTCTAGTTGGGATTGTATTATTTATTATGAATTTATAATTTGAGATTGTGTTGTCTTTATTATTGTAGTATTTATTTTGAGATTGCACCAAAAAAAAGGAATGGACTATAATTGTTTGGTGATTTTTCCATTAATTTTTTTATTTTTCTTATTTTGTGTGTTTTACTTGTGATTAATCCCCATTTCACCGTCGAACGTATCGCGCGCGAACCGTCCCAAATTTTCGATGCGATTCAATACATAGATTTTTTTTCTCTACGGTTCGATTCAAGATTAATTTTTAAAATTTCTGAATCGTCCCGCACATGCACACCCTTAAATTTATAGAGCATTTTATCTATAACAAATTAATATAAATTGATTTTAGAATTATTAACTTTATCTAATCATTGAAAAAAGAGTAAGCAAATGTAAAAACGGCTTGGGGAAGGCCATCTTTTGTGCAAAATAAAGGAAAAAGAAATTTGAAACTAAAGTCGGCTATTTACACGCCGAGTTTCGGGAGAAACGGTTTTGAGCTTGCCGTTTTTGACTATATATTTAATCATTTATTTTTCGCATTATTTGTGCAACTTTTTTAAAAAAAGGGTATAAACTGTTAAAAAGCCCTTGGATTTGGGGGTGCATAATATGTTTCCACGACAACGTTGTATTTTTGTCTTGTTTCATGATTTTCATAATAAATTAATTAATGTTAGAGTGATGTCTGCTTTGTCGACCACCTACCTAATCGAGGAAGTAACCAAGAAACTTCTCTGCTTTAATTTGATGGTGAAATATATCACATATTGTATAGGCATGGTTTCCGGTTTTTGATTGGTCGTCAAACTATGTTTCGCATGCTTTTAACTTTAAACTTATTTTCCCACCACCACTGCTCAATACTCATATAGTAAAATGAAATATCTAAGAAATGAAATGTAAATTGTTGAGGGCCCCTAACCGAGTTTAACGCGGATTGGAAAATTCAGGAAATGGAAGAAAGCCAAAGCTACTAAAAAAATTGGATACATCACCTGAAAATTGCTAAAAATAACAGCCTTCTGCTTCAAAAGTTTTTTCAACCAAAACTCATCACTATTATAAGCACCTCCACCACCACCAGGGAGGCGCGTCGACCTCACGCAATAGCTCAGGTACTACTGATTGTTAACACTACACTTATTAATTGTATTGTCAATTTCTAATTATGGTCATGGATTACTTAATTTTATGCTTTGATGGAGGTTTTAGCTTAATTAATTGCTATAGAAACAGATAATGTGCCCTCCCTGAGTCCCAAAGTTTGGAAAGTATACAAAGACTAGTCTCTGTTCTAGATTAGCAAACAAGAATATTCTGGGATACATGTTTTTGTAGGAAAATAACAAAATCATAGAAAACACCTTTTACATACATGGTTTTTTCCAGATTTATTATTGTTTATTTCAAATGCAAGCCATATGTGAAACTTAACGGACATGGTTGTATTTTGTCATGGACAAAAGTGCATGTTAAATAATCATAAAATTTATTAGTTGGTGAATTAGTAGTCACGTTGATGATATAATATCAATCTAGGAAATTAGGATGCGAATCATGAGTATATTGTTATTGAGCCAAAATTAGCATTCCTGATATTGGAGTATTGGACATTAATGGATGAAAGTGTTCAAATAGGTGAAATTGCACAATTAGGAAAGTGTAATGGATATGTCTGTTGGGGAAAATATTCTTATATTTCCATTGTATTTCCAATGTCTTCATTAGGAGTTCCCAGCAACATGGAACAGCCCCCATCAGATAGTGAAGCAACGAAAACCAGTTCATTAATGACATCATTGTCATCAGCCTCCTATTACAGACAAACTGCGTCTAAAAGTGTCACCGGCTACCATCACGCACCACCTGAAACCCATGGAACTGTGATTGAGTTGGGCCCCAATAACAGCGCTGCTACCGGCCCTGATAATCATCCGCATTTGGGCTCGGGCTTCTCCAATGTTGACCGCTCAGCTCTCAGTAAGCTTGTCAAGGAGAAAAGCCTTGATGGCCTTGCTACTCTTGGAGGTGTTGAGAAAATAACAACTTCACTCAAAACTGATGCGCAGAACGGGATAAGGGGTGACGTTGAAGATATTTCGCTCAGAACCAAAGCTTTCGGCACCAATTCTTATGACAAGCCACCTACAAAGAGTTTGTTTTGTTTTGTTTATGAAGCTTTCAAGGATTCAACAATTCTCATCCTCTTGGTTTGTGCTGTGCTCTTACTTGCTTTCGGCATCAAACACAATGGGCGTAAAGATGGTTGGTATGATGGTGGAAGTATACTTATTGCTGTTTTTCTTGTTCTTTCTGTTTCAGCCATCAGTGATTTCAGGCTAAACAAAAAGTTTGACAAGCTTTCCAAAGTAAGCAGTAATATCCTTGTCGAGGTAGTGAGAAACGGGAGGCGGCAACAGATTTCAATCTTTGAAATCGTTGTTGGTGATATTATTTGCTTAAAGATTGGTGATCAAGTGCCTGGTGATGGATTATTCATAGCTGGGCACTCTTTACAAGTGGATGAATCTAGCCTGACAGGGGAAAGCGATCACGTCGAAATCGATGGCATTAATAATCCATTTTTGTTTTCGGGTACCAAGGTGGCAGATGGATATGGGACAATGCTTGTTACTTCTGTGGGAATGAACACAAGCTGGGGTGAAATGATGAGCACAATCAGCCGTGATTCTGATGAGGAAACGCCCCTTCAAGAACGATTATACAAGCTGACGTCATCGATAGGTATGATTGGTTTGATCGTAGCGTTTCTAGTTCTGGTCGCCCTATTGGTACGCTACTTTACAGGACATACAGAGAATGCTAACGGGAATAAAGAATTCAATGGCAGCAAAATGAAGGTGGATGATGTGATCAATGTCGTTGTGAGGATTATTGCTGCTGCTGTGACTATTTTAGTTGTTGCAATTCCTGAGGGCTTACCGTTGGCAGTTACACTTAACATTGCTTATTCGATGAAGCGAATGATGGCTGATCAGGCTTTGGTGAGAAAGCTCTCTGCCTGTGAGACAATGGGGTCTGCTACAACCATTTGTACAGACAAAACAGGGACACTTACTATGAATCAAATGAAGGTAACAAGATTCTGGCAAGGAAAACAACCAATGGAAGGAATGAATTGTGCTATGATTGCGAGTAATGTTCTTGAATTGTTCCACCAAGGAATCGGGCTTAACACGACAGGTGGCGTTTACAAGTCAACAGTAAATAGTCACCTCGAATTCTCAGGTAGCCCGACTGAAAAGGCAATTCTATCATGGGCAGTGCTAGAATTGGACATGGATATGGAGGCAGTGAAAAGGGATTGTAATATTCTGCATGTTGAAGCATTTAATTCAGTGAAAAAGAGAAGTGGGGTTCTAATGAAGAAGGTTGATCAAGATGACACGTATCATGTACACTGGAAAGGAGCAGCTGAAATGATACTAGCAATGTGCTCTCATTACTATGATTCGGATGGAAAGACGAAAGCTTTCGATGACGATGAACGGCTGAGATTCAATCAAATAATTCAAGGTATGGCAGCTAGTAGTCTTCGTTGCATTGCATTTGCACACAAGCAGGTTTCTGAGGTCAAGGGGCAGAATTTGTTTCAAGAAAATGAGTTAACTCTTATGGGCCTGATAGGTTTGAAAGATCCGTGTCGCCCTGGTGTAAAGAAAGCAGTAGAGGATTGTCAATGTGCCGGTGTGAATGTCAAGATGATAACCGGTGACAATGTGTTCACAGCAAAAGCTATAGCCACAGAGTGTGGGATACTAAGTCTTAATCAAGAGGCTAATGATGGATTAGTGGTACAAGGATTTGAATTTCGTAACTACACGGAAGAGGAACGAATGGAGAAAGTTGAGAATATCCGTGTGATGGCTAGGTCATCTCCTTTCGACAAACTTCTAATGGTGCAATGCCTGAAAAAGAAGGGCCATGTTGTGGCAGTGACTGGTGATGGCACAAACGATGCACCGGCATTAAAAGAAGCTGATATAGGACTTTCTATGGGAATTCAAGGAACCGATGTGGCTAAAGAAAGCTCGGATATTGTAATCCTGGACGACAATTTTGTTTCTGTTGCGACTGTTTTAAGATGGGGGAGATGTGTTTATAACAACATTCAGAAGTTTATCCAATTTCAGCTCACTGTTAATATTGCAGCTCTAATCATCAACTTTGTGGGCGCAGTTTCATCTGGTGAGGTGCCACTAACAGCTGTCCAATTATTATGGGTGAATTTGATAATGGACACTTTGGGTGCATTAGCACTTGCTACAGAGAAACCGACTCATGAGCTAATGGGACAACGGCCTGTGGGTCGAAACCAGCCACTTATCAGCAATTTTATGTGGAGAAATTTGCTGGCTCAAGCCTTGTATCAGATCTCTGTTCTCTTGATATTACAGTTCAAAGGTGAATCGATTCTTGGTATAAATAAGAAGGTAAATGACACGATGATTTTCAACACGTTTGTTCTATGTCAAGTGTTTAACGAGTTCAATGCTCGTAAGCTAGAAAAGAAGAATATTTTTGAGGGAATACATAGGAATAAGGCCATCTCCAACCCAACTTCAAATCCTACACTATCACACCAAATATGCAAAAAACTCCCTCCAACCCAACTCTAAACCTTACACCAAATTTGGTGTAGTGAATAGTATTACACCAAATTTGGTGTAACACTATTCATTTACACCAAATTTGGTGTAATGCAATATCTCCTATTTGCCCTCCAATTCTCTTCTACTTCAAATTTAAATTCCAATTGTATCCTCATTTTAAATATAATTAATTTATATAACTTGGTTTTAATAATTAATTAACATTTGATATAAATAATTATAAATAACAAATATTTATAATTAAATTAAAAGAGATACTAACATTAATTTTAATATTTATTTTTTTAATATAATTAATTTATGTAATATTAATTAAATATAAGTTTTTAGTTAATTACATTAACAATAATAAACTATAATTAAATGAAATAGTTGTATAAATAAATAAATTTGGTTACTAGAAAATGAAAAAGAAAGAATAAAATATTCATTTGGTGTAAGATTTGGTGTAATGGGTTAGAGATGGTTTTCAAAAAGTTACACCAAAACACCAAATTTGGTGTAATTTTTACACCAAATTTGGTGCAATGGGTTGGAGATGGTCTAAGTTGTTTCTGGGGATAATTGGGATAACTTTAGTTCTTCAAGTGGTGATGGTGGAGTTTCTGAAGAAGTTTGCTGGTACAGAGAGGTTAAATTGGGGCCAATGGGGTGTGTGTATAGGAATTGCAGCAGTATCTTGGCCAATTGGTTGGCTTGTTAAGTTGTTACCAGTTCCAGAGAGACCATTATTCAGCTATCTCAGCTTGAAGAACCAAAAAGGATAGTAGACTTTGTAGAAAAAGTCTACACATTTAATGTCTATTTTCCATTGGAGGAATTTAAAAGTATACTAACACATAGGATTTCCACATGTACCACTAACAACTTCACTGGATGTGTGCTAACTGATCAGATAAAAATGTTGGACCAGAATTGATGTGAAGAGAAATTTAAGGGCCTTAAGAGGTAATTTTCATAAGCTCTCCCTTCCTCAGATGCACAAATATATCTATCTTTTTATTGGTCAATCTTATTTACACTCTTAAACTTAACCTCTCATATTCTTACATTGCAGGATGTAACATCCCATGTTTAGGGATTCAGAAGATGAGAATCATTTCAAGTTGAAAAAGAGTGATAATCTCATCTTTCTCTGATTCTTTGTTTTTATATATTGGGGATGTTTGTTCTAACATCAACTGGTCACAGAATGTAAGCTCTTCTGTATAACTTTATTACACTTACATATATGAGGTTTGGTAACTTGTATAGTAGTTTGATATCATGGAATGGTGGTTTATATCTTTAATGATATGAAATCCTGCTTTTTTGGTTCCAGGTTTAAAGTTTCAATGCATTGTAATTTTATGGGATAATTACAACTGCTGCCTTGAGGTTTAGCCTACTTACAAAAAAGTTTTTATTTTTCTAAGAGGAAATTTTTTTTGCCCTCCGATCTATTTGATTTTTTCGACTTTACCACCTAAATTTTTTTCTGGGACATTTTTTTATCTCCTGAAGTTCACGAGTTTTGCATATAACCTCTTGAGACTAGAGGCTGGCAGAATATTTCACCAGAATCTTATCATGTGCTATGCACGTGGGGGCAAAATTGTTATTTGACTCAAATTATATTAAAGTTAATTTGACATATAAATTATGAGTGATTTACACTTTAATATGTAAATTGCTCAAAATTTATATGCTAAATTAACAATTTTATAATTTGAGTCAAATGACAATTTTGCCCCAACATGCATGCCATATGATAAGATTTCGGTCGAATATCCCGGCGGCAGCAAGTTTTAGGAGGCTATGTGCAAAACTCGTGAACTTCAAGAGGCAAAGTATCCCAAAAAAGGGTTTAGGTGGCAAAGTCGAAAAACTCGAATAGTTCGGAGGGCAAATTTTTTTTTTACTCTTTTTCAAAAATATCATAATCCCTTCCGATGTTACAAACGTCCACTTGAAATTTGTATATACCTAACAAAGAGTTAGTCTCGTATCAAACCGTCTAACGGATCTCAGTCGGTAAGACGGGTCAAATTATAACCTATTTATAAAAGTCAGCTTATAGCCTTATAGGGCTCACACACGTCGCACACGAGATGCCCGCAAAAGGAGATCATTCACTCTCATTTCAACCCGATTTACTATTTTCTTCCTTTGGTCACTTTTGTCCTGTGTTGTGCATCATCTCCTTTCTTTCGTATGGAGCCGGCGACAACGGAGTGGCGAAGGTTGAAATACACTGACGACGTGGAATAGGAGAAATTCATGTCCTTTTCTCCTCAATCTTCTAATTAATTAAAGAGATAATTACAAAAACACCCCCAAGGTTTGGGCTAATTACAAAAAAATCCAGAGATGTTTCAAAATTACAAAAAGCCCTCTCGGTTTGATTTTGTCTTAAATTTAAGGAGTTAAGCTGTAATGCTTCTACAAATATCGGGTGGTTTTTGAAATAATTTTTGCTTATGAAGGGGAAAATGTAGGCAGAATAAAACCTTAAGGGTTCTTTGTAATTTTCAAAAAGCTCTGGGTTTTTTGTAATTTGCCCAAATTCAGGGGTTTGTATGTAATTATCCCTTAATTAAATAGTTTTTTCAAGAGTTCCTTACAACAATATCAAACCAGATTTCGTTCCCAAAAAAAAAAAAAATCAAAGCAGATTTTTATAGAGAAGTAGAGTGATAAAGAGGTTGACAGATCTCAGAAGTGAAATAGCAGGATTGATTTTATGAGATACGGCTGATTGGCTGAACACGTTGGGTATGGTCGAATATGTTTGGAGGCAATCACAAACAAATTATTTTCTCAAATTTTCATTTTGAATTAGTAATATCGATTGTGTGCAAATGCGTTCTTGTATGGTTCTTAATTTTCTTATTCTTTCTCACTTTTGTGGTGGTTCATGGATGGTCAATGGTGGATCGATGCTGCAATAAGAGAAGATGTCAATAAGGACTATAAGGACTAAGGAGTTTAAGAAGGCGTATGTTCAAATATCTATATATATAATAAATTTTCTTAATTACATGGCACTTCTCAAAATAATACTCATAAATTTTCCCGTCCATTGCTTTAAAAAACAATAAAAGTCTAAAATAAAAATAAAAAGAAAAAAATCTTTGTAATTTCATGGTTTCCAAATCTTATGTACTGCATTAATTAGTTCTCTTAAAAAAAGGTTTAATATTATTTTCATGGTTTCCAAATCGTTTTTAGATCCATTTTTTTTGAAATATAATATATATCAAATTAATCAACTTTTTATGATTGTCAATTTGACACACATGTTGCATATATAAAATAAAAAATAAACATAATAAATAAAAATAAAAGATAAATTACTCAAAATTAAATTTTTTAATATGTTTTAAAAAATCATTCATGCTATTTGTAATAATATGTTATATATAGAAAATTAGTTTTTATATATTAACGTACTTTTTATATAAATAGAAATTATTGTTTTTATATTTATCAATGTATTTTGATATTCAAGTTTCAAAGTTGTACATTTTGAACTAAATATGAATTTGTTTGTTTTATAATTTTTTTGATATATATGTATATGTAAATATAAAATAGTTTTTTTTTAAATGTATTATTTTCCATGAAAAATTCGTCGCTAAATGTAAAACTTGGTTTTTGTTTAATTTATTTAATAATTTTGACAATTGTGTAGTTTTTAAAACCCCAAAAATATTAAAATTTGAAATAACTTTATTTATTATTATATTGAAAATATAATTTATTAAATATTCAAGAAAATTTCACTAAATATTCCCCCAAGGAAGGAAATTGAAAGACGTGGTCAAAGCTGAGCTCCCTCAATGGGGGCTCCTCGTAAACTATACCTTACATGGAGGGGAAGGACCCCCTTACACGGGGATCCTCGTAAATCTCCAAGGAAACTCAAGACAAGTCAAATACGGTATCAGTTTGGCTCCCACATTGCTCTATTCTCCCGCAACACCGAAGTTGGGGGCTTATGTTGGGGGCAAAATGATTTTTAATAATTAATGTATAATTCGGTTTATATATTGTAATAATATTAATTGTCCAATGGGCTATTAATGGAATGCCTCGGCCCATAGAAGTTTGTGACCGACCCACAAGCTTTCTCCTGCGTGGCCTGATTAGAATGAGTTTTGCATGTAATTTGGACTTAATTGTGGATAGAATAAGTTGATATGCATGCATTAACCGAGTAAAAATGAGTCATATTCTTATAAAGTGGAAAATGTATTACGTTTTGTTTGTTTTGTAGGAATTAAACGATATTTATAGATTTTGGCGATAAAATCGAGCATTGCGGTGAAGGACCACCAAAACACCAAATTGGAAGCCAAATCGAGAAGAAGTCGGATGTTCGATTGGTTTTATACCATTAAATTGAGCTTTCTAGATTAGAGTTTTATGTTGTTTTTGAGTTCTTTGAGTGGTCAAAGCCATATTGTGGGCCAATATTATTGAGTCTGAGTCATAATAATGAGTCGTGTGTCAAAAGAAGCATGGATGATCAAACAACGAGGGATTGATTTCAAGAAACGTCCAAACGCATCGGAATTTCCAGACTTTGGCGGGATTTTGTATTTTGGTCATAACTCACTCTACAAAATTGATATTAAGTTGATTCAAGTGGCTCGGAAAGCTACGAGATAGGGCTACAACTTATATGAAGACTTTGACGATTTTTAACTTAGGTTTTGACCTAATTGGAGTATAAATATAGATGAAGCGACCCCAAACAAACGGATCGATTTTTACCCTGAAAGCAAAGAAAAGAGCAACCTTCTACCTGGAGGATTCGGAGATTGATCGAGGTCGCAACCACACACTTTAGGATTGAATATAGATCGAGAGATCATCGACATCCCTGAGTTTTCTCATTCCATAGTATCATTTACTTTCGATTAGTTAGATATAAACATGAATAATTTGTCTATGAATTGTTTATCTCCCATGTTTGGATAAACATCTTCCGATTTAGGGTTTGGGATTAGGTTAATGGATAATTTTGTTGATGTTTAATTGCAATTGAAGTTATTATTTTCAAACCCTATTCAAGTATTTTGTTTTATTTCTTGTTTTATCAAAACGCCTTTGGTTAACTTGTTTTGATGTATTAGATGAGTTTTAATACTAGATCTTTGAGTACTTGACATGAATATTTGCAAGATTGAGAAGTCTGTGAATATTTGTGAGGATTTATAATCTTTTGTGCTTTTGGGAGTTGGATATCTTATGTTGAGTAGAGATGCTAGCATAGATAATCCAATCAACATTTTTATATACATCTCGAGATATAGAGAATGTAAAATACTTTCATGATTGTCTTATAGGAAGAATAATAATAACTTTGGTTGTGATTAATCGATAACAAAAGGGGATATTAATCAAACCATAACCCTGGAATCCATTCATCTCCTTGATCTTTCAATCAACCCTTTCGTTCTTTTTATGATAAATTCTTGTCTTAATTTTATAAACCAATCATCAACTTTCGATCATCCGAATAAAGATAAGACTATTTCAATCTCAATACTTAGTACACTAATTTATTAGTCTCTGTGGATTCGACCTTGCTAACCCTATTCTATAAACTACACCGTACACTTTGCGGTGAAACTAAAAATAAGGCGAACAAGTTTTTGGTGTTGTTGCCGGGGACTAATCAAATTTTTAGTACTAATATTGCGATAAATAAAATTATTTTTAATTCGACATTTTTTTCTTTCTTTTCATTTTATTTAATTCCACTCCTACATTATTTGATTTGTTTCTTTGAGTTGGTTCGGGTAGTGCCACGAACATCCGTTCGATGGAGGAAGCCAATTATTTCAAGAATCGAATTTCTACAATTCATCGGAATAATCCTACTCCTACGTCTATTATCCCGGAGGCAAAGCCATCTATGGAGGACGTTCTCACCGCATTTATGAATGAAACAAGGAACCGATTCAACAAACATGAGGCTAAGGCACAAAATTAAGGCACATGTCGCACAATTGACTAACAATATGGGCACACAAATGAAAAATCTTGAAACTTAGATTAGTCAATTAGCCACGATCGTTGGTGGACAACATCAAAAGGGCCGCTTCCGAGCAACACTAAAGTCAACCCGAAGAAACAATGTAATGCCATTCATCTCGAGGAGTGGTGCACAGTATGAGGGCAAAATAGATTCGAAAAGCAAGAAAGTTTGGAACACGCACGGACGTGCGTCTATGCACGATTAGCCCGTGTGTGGTGCCGTAGAAGAGAAAAAACAGGGCGATAAATGCACGAGTCATGCGTGTACGCGCCGCGGGCGTGCATGTATGCACGGCAGCTCGTGTGATGCCATGAGAAATTGTTCCCGAGAATGAGACGATCACGGGTCGTGAGTACGTGCGCGCCGCGATCGGCCCGTGCGTGACCAGGGATCGATATATCCCGACACCAGGACTCAAATCCTTGTTTGGAAACCCCAAGTATGCATTACTAGATGCAAACAATGCAAATACGGTTCTTAACCAAGACCCAAAGCAATTAATATATGCATTTAAAGGGGTACGAGTTTATGCGAGTTGATATGTCGGGGAGAAGTGCGGGAGGATGCTACGAGAGATCACTCATTAGCGACCACAACGTTGGGTAGGCGTTGGGGTCACTACCCACCACCACCTTCTCATTAAGTCAGGTTATCTCCACACTTCTTTTTGCATTGAAATTCTCTCTTCTCTTACGTGCGATATAATTCCATTCAAGTTTGGGGGGAGAGATAGTTCATTTTGATATGAAGGGTGTGGAGAGAAAAATGTTTGCATTCATATAGTTGCATGTAAGTATTTAGGTTGCATTGCATTAGAAGCACGTTTATAGTTTTAGCACGTTTATTGCTTTAGTAGTTTTTTTTAGGGAGTGAGTAAACTGTTTTTGTGGTGTGCGCTGCGCCTTGGGAGTTTATTTGAAAAAATTTGTGTTGTTTTGAATTGGGTGTTGAGTGCGAATTGATCATGATGAGAATAAATGATATGGAACATGTGGATATTGAGAACATGGATGTTATGTGTTGAGTTACGACTTTGCAAGCCTGTGAGCTTTGAGCCTTTACTGCTTTCATATTATACAGTCTTGTTTATTGATTGTGTGTGTCATTCATGTTAATTTGAATTCTAGAACTTGCTCTGGTATCTCAAAGCCACATATTGTATGCGATTTATGAAAATGATTTAAGGCCATTTTTGTTAAGCCTTTCAAGCCTTTTGCCTACCTAATAACATTAAATTTCCCTAGTTAGCCAATTTGAGCATGTTGCCTCATTTTTGATAGCCACATTTCAAGCCTTAACTTGATATATATGATACCCTAGACTTGAGCGTATAGCATTGAGTAAGGGGATTGAATAAGGTTGAATGGGATGATGTCAAGAATTTAGATACTTGTGATAGTGTTGGTTGATGGGAATAAAAGAAGAAAGAAAATGAGAAAAAGAAATGATGAATACTCATGAAGGAGTCGTAAAAAAAAAGTGAAAAAGAAATCGACTTTATAAATGAGTTTGCTTTGAATGAACTTGTAGGTTGGGATTTGTGATGTGAGGCGAAAGAAAGAAAAAAAAGAGAGAAAGAAAATACGAAAAGTTGATAAGAACGAGAGGTGATTGGGGTAGCATATTGGGTTTACATGAGAATAATTGAATGAAAGATGTGCTTACCAGTCTATACGCTCGAGTTTGAGTCACTTTATCCATATTTCCCTACCCTAACCAAAGATCCTTCATTACAACCAAAAGAAAAAGTCCTTTTTGATTTATGAATTGTATACATTCTAAGGGCGAAGATGTGAGACGATTTGCAAGCTTATGGTAATTCTTCAACATTGATATGATTTGAGCAAAAACACGTCCCTTATTATACTTGAGAGGAGAGCATACACTTGATCTGTGAGAGTCGTTATTCGAAGCATTTGCCATGGATTTAATTGACATGTGTTCTATGTTAGATGTTTGAGGCTTGGTTGATTTAATGTTTGATGCCTATGGATGAGCAACATGAGTTTCGATGTGTTGTTTTTGCTTAATACTTTTCATTCCTCCCAGTTATGTTTGTCTTGTTTATAAAGTGTTGATCGGGACGGTCAACAATTTAAGTTTGGAGGTTTGATTAGTATGAGTTTTGCATATAATTTGGGCTTAATTGTGGATAGAATAAGTTGATATGCATGCATTAACTGAGTAAAATGGGTCATATTCTTATAAAGTGGAAAAAGTATTACGTTTTGCTTGTTTTGTAGGAATTAAATAATATTTATAGCATTTTGGCGATAAATCGGAGCATTGCGGTGAAGGACCACCAAGAATTGAAAGCATGCACCAAATTGGAAGCCAAATCGAGAAGAAGTCAAATATTCAGTTGGTTTTATACCATTGAATTGAGCTTTCTAGACTAGAGTTTTGTGTTGTTTTTGAGTTCTTTGAGTGGTCAAAGCCATATTGTGGGCCAATATTAGTGAGTCTAGAGTCATAGTAATGAGTCGTGTGTCAAAAGAAGCATGGATGATCAAACAACGAGGGAATTGATTTCAAGAAACGTCAAAACGCGTCTGGAATTTCCAGCACTAGCAGGGTTTAGTATTTTGGCCATAACTCACTCTACCAAATTGATATTGAACTGATTCAAGTAGCTACGGAAAGCTAAGAGATAAGGCTACAACTCTTATGAAGACCCCATAAGCAAATTCGGAAGTTTGGGTGGCGCTTACGACCGTGCGTCGATGCACGTGCGTCATTTCGGCCGAGTCAAGTCATTTCGAGTCAAGCGATCCGTGATCGACGCACGACCCTGTCGTCGTGCGTGAAGCGCACACACCGTGCGTGCGTGCGGAAAAGTCAGGTTTTGACGATTTTTAACTTAGGTTTTGACCTAATGAGAGTATAAATAGAGACGAGGCGGCCCCAAACAAACGGACACGGATTTTTGCCCTAGAAAGCAGAGAAAAAAACAACCTTCTACCGGAGGATTCGGGAGATTGATCGAGGTCGCAACAACACGCTTGAGGATTGAAGATAGATCGAGAGATCATAGACATCCCTGAGTTTTCTCATTCCATAGTATCGTTTACTTTCGATTAGTTAGATATGAACATGAATAATTTGTCTATGAATTGTTTGCCTCCCATGTCTGGCTAAACATCTTGTGATTCCCAGGTTTGGGATTAGGTTAATGGATACTTTTGTTGATATTTATTTACAATTAAAGTTATTATTTTCAAACCCTATTCGAGTACTTTGTTTTATTTCTTGTTTTATCAAAATGCCTTTGGTTTAACTTGTTTTGATGTATTGATTCATAATTCGAGAGATGAGTTTCAATACTAGATCTTTGAGTACTTGAAATTATATGCAAGATTGAGAAGTCTGTGAATATTTGTGAGGATTTATAATCTTTTGTGCTTTTGGGAGTTGGATATCTTATGTTGAGTAGAATCTTTAGCATAGATAATCCAATCAATGTTTTTACATACATCTCGAGAGAGATGGTAAAATACTTTTGTGATTGTCTTATAGGGAAGAATAATAATAACTTTTGTTGTGATTAATCGATAACAAAATGGGATATTAACTAAAACCATAATCATGGAATCTATTCATCTCTTGATCTTTCAATCAACCATTTATCGCGGTCTTTTTATGATAAATTCTTGTCTTAATTTTATAAACCAATCATCAACTTTCGATCGTCTGAATAAAGATAAGACTATTTCGATCTCAATACTTAAGTACACTAATTTATTAGTCTCTGTGGATTCGACTTGCTAACCCTATTCTATAAACTACACCGTACACTTGCGGTGAAGCTAAAAATAAGGCGAACATGGCCCATGAGGTCCATCACCCAGGTATAAAAAGGTCCATTCTCTTCATTTGTAAGGAATTTGACTCATAATCTCTTATGCATTAATTCATTATTCATTTACTGTCTTAATTTCTCTCTCGATAATTGTGCTGACTTGAGTGTCGGAAGGGCCTCTCTGGACAACCCTCAAGGACCTCCCTTGACGTTTGCGTGTGTGCAGGCAAGTTTCTGATTGAAGAAATTTCCAACTCCCGGAGAGGAAGACTTCCTCCCTTTGTGAAGAAGAAGACTTTGACTTTTATCAGAATCCTTGATTTGGAGCGATCTGCCCTAAAAAGCAGCATCATATAAAGTTATTTGATATCATTTCTCCAAATTCTCCCCTTAAATCCAAATCACTCCATCCAAAAGCAACATCAGATAATTCTGACATACTGATTTTACCATGTTTATTTATTTTTGTTCTTAATGATTTCCTAATTCGTTGTTTTTTTCTTAACCATCAAAATAGTAAACATATATTGCAAATGAAATTCTAAGAATATCCCCTCCTCTCAAAGCACTGCTCCCAACTTATTAAAAAAATGAAACTCTAGGAAGGAAAAGATTACTCACATAGGTAGTGTTATCATCTTGAAAAAAGTTTAAAAGATAAAAGATAAAAGATAAAAAATGAGGGGGAAAAGAAATCAAATTTCTAAAAGGAACAAACTGTAGTTTATTTTATATTTTAGTCAAATAAAATGGCAAAGCAGGAAAATAATGATACTAAGCACATCATATTTGTTACTAAAGGCCCAACAATTCACAATACTTTTCAATGATGGGGGAAAAAGTTTCTAGAGGTAAAGTTGAGTGTGTAAAGTACTATTCATCTAATTTACAGGTTTTTTTTTTTTTTTGTTGAAATAATTTATAGTATTTCAATTAAGGAGAAGTGGCTGCTAACTTTGCACATTATTAAAATATCAATTTTGATACGTAAACAATTCTAAAACGAAAATAAACATTTATGATACTTAATCATTCAACAAACGAGTGATTCAAAATTCTCTTTTTCTTTTCTCGACTCTAGTTGTTTTGTCCCTCCATATTCTTCTTTTTTTTCTTCCTTCATCCTCCATAAATTAATTAATAGCGATGTTAATGGGATGGGGCGGGGCGGGTACTTGAAGAAAAAGTAATGGAGTAATTAGTGTATAGTGTAAACAAATAAACAGTGATGGAGTAATTAGTGTATAATGTATGCAACATTTTTTCACAATATTTATTTCCCCTTTATGTTTTGTTGCAAGAAAGTAAAGAGAGTGGAAGAGAATGAGACAAGAACAGACACAAAAAAATGAGTAGATAAAATAAAGCCTACCACCTTTCCCTTCAATTCATTATTTGATTCTTGACAAAATCAGAAAAGAATACATTCATGCTCCCCAACCAGAAAAGATCCTTTGTTTTTTTTCTTTCTCCTTTTTGCTTCCTTTTACAAACCTTAAACAAAACCCACATAAATCCAAGTTGTAAAACCCCCTTTTCATTTCACTTACAATTAACTGATATTTTCCAATTCAATTATGTTTGTTGTTAAGCTGAATGCTTAACAAGTTAGATTAGAAATTCTTTTCCTTCAAAAATGGCTTTCTAGGATAAATCTACAACCTAAATTTTGAAGGGCTGTTTTTTTCGTTTCTTGTCTTACCTTTTTCAATTTTTGGGTTTGGTTATATATAAAGAAATAAATAAATTTCATCTAGACACAAAAATGCAAACAGGGAGTTCAGGTGAAGTGCGATCGGTTGTGGGGGCCACAGATACAAGAGGGAAACACAGGATTTCTGCTGAATTGAAGAGACTCGAGCAGGAAATTCGATTCTTGGAGGTTTGCTTCTGTTTACTGTTTTGCTTTCATTTGACTTCGATCGTGTTGACTATTTTTTCTCAAGATTTTTAATTTTATTTTCTTTTCGTGTTTCTGTTATCTGGGAAATTAATTTCAGTGGCCTTGTTTATTTAGTGGTGAAAAGTGAAATATTGGTATGTATCATGTTTTTTTGGTGCATTTTTCCATTTGGGTTGCTAAATGCTGTGTAGAAATTGAGCTTTGTCTTTTCATCCTGTAATGTAAGGATACTAATATGAAAACTGAAACTATCTTCCCTAGTCTTGTTGGACAATTGACATGTGTGGAAATGAGATTTTTAGGATTTTCTTAGTAGAGATTTTTTATTTTTATTTTTTACTTCTCTGCACATTAGGAGATTCATATTTCTTTTGGATTTGAGCACTTAATTATACAGCAGTTGGTGATTTTGCAGCAGAAAGAAATATGGGAAATGAGATTTATAAATGATTTCTTTTTTTTGCAATAGATGTAGAATAATAAAGTCATAGATGTGACCTCAAGAGGTATATATATGTACTTCAGATATAGGGTGATGTAACAAGACATTTGCCACTTACCACTAAGTGAATCTTAGAAGTGCTTTAATACTTCACATCGCACGGGTTTCTTTTTTTTTCCATCCTTTTTTGGTTTGATCCTCCATAATTTAGCTGCTAATAGATGCATTGCCTGAGACTGTTTATTACATTTTGAAGACCCAAAGATGGATGGCGGTGTTTAATGATATCAATTTTTTGCTCGGGCTACGTATTAGGAAACTCACACTACAATTGGCTTTTAGGGTTTTGGAGTGTGTTTCTTTGTTGAATATGCTTGCCTTGTTTCTTATGATTGGTAGAGAGCACGTGAAAAGCTGAAGAGCTTTGTTGAATTGTTTTCACTCTTAAAATTTATTTACTACTATAATGAATTTTATCAAAGCGAAACAGTTCGTTATACTTGTTGTCTGGCTACTGCTAACAGTCCAAGATGGTCACACTTTGCTACTTTAAGAAACCTCATATTCGCTGCTGACTAGCATCTACCAGTATGTGATGGCCCACTGTGGACGCATTTTTAGTATAAATTTCAAAAATAAAGTTAGAAATTGAGTTCTTTGTTTGGCCAGGAGTTTAATCTAAGATGTTAGATATTCCATGTGAGTGTGTTAGTTCTTGTGTTCAAGACTAACACGTGAGCGAAAATAAGGATTTGAAATAACATAGCAAGGAATAAAGGGGGTATTTTTCGTGGATGGGAAAACTGTTGAGATATATTCAATGTGTAGCATTTTACTGTGAGACAATTTGAGTATGTCACTAGCTTCAATCGAAACGTGCTTATACAGATATGTGGCGGCAATTTTTGCTTTTTGGTCCTTCCCTAGAAGATGAAAGATCTTCTAGCGTTCGGTTTAGAACGTAAGCTCTGAAGTATCTAGTTTGCTAGAGAACATTAAAATTCTCAATTAATGCACACGTAAAAGCTTCTTCATCTAAGTGCTCCATTTATGTTGATCATTATATGGGTGGCAAGTTTGGGCATTTAGCTTATTACGTGGCAGCAATATAATGTTTTAGAAACATCTATAATTGCGAACGTGGAATTAAATTAAATGCTTGAGCTAACAGTTAGCGGAAAGGGAAACATCCGAAATTTAATTGGTGAATTTGTACGTTATATTAAATTGGACTCTTTTGGACAATGTAAAAGAGGAATTCATAGATTACGAGATTTAACTAATCAGAGATTCTTTGCATCATAAGAAACTGGTGTCATAATTCAAAATTTGCAGGCCCCTCAAAACTAATTTTGCTTAGATATAATTATTCTTTCTTTTGTCAAGCAAAAGAGAATTCGGTGATTAGTGATGTGCTTTTTGCTGTTGCTTCAGTGAATCACTTTCTACAAAGTTATCGGTACCCTCTGTACGTAAGATAATTAAACAACGTTTGAAATGCATGCTGCCAGGATCATTTCAAAAAGAGATTCTTCCAAAACCCACCCTTGAGGTTTTGGGTAATTACAATAAAACCCGGAGATGTTTCAAAATTATAAAATAAACCATAAGGTTTGCTTCCGTCTTACTTTTTTTACTTCAATCGTTAGTTGAACTGACGGAGTTTGCTAACTTCATCAAATATTTTACAATTACATCACTTAAATTTTCTAAATATTACAAATAGCCAACTTTGCGACGTTCATTTTACAGTTACATTCCTCAACTTTTCTAAATATTACAAATAACTAGTTGAAAAGTTAGGGCTATTTGCAACATTTAGAAAAGTTGATGAATATAATTGTAAGATATTTGATGACGTCAACAAATTTCATCAGGCCAACTAACAGTTGAGATAAAATGTAAGACGGAATCATACCTCAAGGGGGTCATTGTAATTTTGAAACTTCTCTGGGTTTTTCTTTGTAATTACCCCAGACCTCATGGTGGTTTTTGTAGGCATCCCTCTCAAAAATCCTTTTTCCTTGGCCTATTTTTCTAAGTAGTCATAACGATTGACATCTAGCATATTGAACTACCAGCACTTTATTCTGCTGAAAATGCTACATCATAAATAAATTATGGCTGATGGAATTGGGTAAGATTGTGACTTGGTTGTTCACATAATTTGTTAAAAATCTGTGTGATGATAATTGTTGTACAGGAAGAACTGGAACAGGTCGAGAAAATGGATAAAGCATCTGCTGCTTGCAAGGAGTAAGTGCGGAGATATTTTCTGATTACATGTTAGTATTTGTTTTCTGTGTGTCGCCGACAGTCTAACGCAAACTGTATGTTTTTGTAGGATGCTGATAAATATCGAAACCAGACCAGATCCGCTGCTCCCAGTGTAAGAGCTATTGCTTGTTTTCTTTTATACTTCACAATTGATAGGGTTAATTACAGAAGTACCCTTGACGTTCAGTCTAGTTACAAAAATACCCCACCCAATTATCTCTCAAAACTACAAATATTCAGCCATGTTACAAATTACACCTATTGAGATTTGAGGGGGGTATTCATTAAGCAAATACAAACCTCTTGGTTTTTTGTTTTTGTAATAACTTAAGGGGGTTTCTGTAATTTTGAAAGATAACTGGATATATTTTGTAATTAGACTAAATTTCGGAGGCAATTTTACAAGTTACCATAGTTGCTATTAAGTTGGTAGAATGAGGATATTTTTGTTTGTGCTTTCCAGAACCAATGGTCCGGTGAATCCTATATGGGACAGATGGTTTGAAGGGCCACCAGAGTCTTCAGGATGCAGGTGCTGGATACTATGATGGTTGGCAGATGTTTTCAAGAATTTTATTCTTTTGAGTTCCGAGGATAAGGTCTCTTACAACAGACAACAACAGTAGACAAGGTGTTCCTCGGTCTGCAGAAAACGACCGTGTTGTCTCATTCTGGCGAATTAATTCACCAGATCTTGGGTGTTGGGGTGGCAATCATATTACAGATGTCTAAAAGTTTGTAAACTGAGAAAAATGACTATATTTCCAACCTCAATTCTTTTTTTAATGATTGATGATAGCTTTTATTACATTTTACACTGTTGTTTTATTCTGCTGTTACTTCCTTTGGTTTGCCCAGTTTAACGTGGTCAACAAGGTGACATGCAGTGCATTGTTTTATATTGTATTCTTCATAGTAACATGGGATAATTACAAAAACTACCCATGAGGTTTGAGTTAATTACAAAAATGCTCACAAGTTTTGAAAATTACAAAGAATCCCGTGAGGTTTTGTTCTATATTACACTTTACCCCCTTCATAAGCAAAAATATTTCAAACACTTTTTTTACATTTGTAAAAATATTGCAATTACCCCTTTACATTTAACACAACCAAATCTCAAGGGATTGTTTTGTAGGTTTCAAACATCTCTCGATATTTTGTAATTAACCAAACCTCCCTAGTAACATAGCTTGGCTACACCATTGCTCCAAATCGCACAAGATACTCTGTGTCTTTGCTAATCAATGTTTGCATTTTTGGCTTAAATACGACAACATAATATATCTTCCTTGACCGAGATTGAGAAGGTGTTTGGATGAGCTTATAAGCTCTCTAAAAGTATTTGGTAAATTTAAAAAAGAAAAAAAAAACTTATAAGCTCTTAAAATAAGATATTATGAGTTTACAAGCTATTTTCTAAAAAAAGATGGGCGATCCCAACATTTTTCCGAAATTTATATAGCATAAGTTTTGCGAAATATTTCTAACGGTTATTTAAATTCATCAATACCGTTCAAAATGCCGTTTGTATGCAATTCATAATTACGCTCGTTGCATCACGTGTAATCAGCAAAAACAATTAACTGAAATGATGGTGCGCCAATGCACTTTTCAACAAAATGTAATATCAGAATCATACAAACACAGTCTGGATTTGGATGATTACACGATACATCAAACTATCTGTATTTACCGCGCTTGTAGCGTGAAGGCCAAGGCATAAATTTCACATGTAACGCCGTTGTTTCTAGCTTGGTGCTTTCCCAGTTACTCTCTGTGCGATCCAACCCAAACCGTCATAAAGACCTTCACCAGTGACGGCACAGCAAGCTTGAATATGCCAATCATGCTTCTTGATACTGTGAAGGGACAATGCATCGGTTATTTCAGCCGGTGTCATTGCATCCTGAAGGTCTTGTTTGTTTGCAAAGACAAGTATAACTGCACTCTGAAGATCCTCGTGTGGAAGCAGGCTAAATAGCTCGTCCTTCATGATCGAGATCCTAGCTCTGTCGGTGCTGTCTATCACTACGATAACAGCATGGGTCCCACGATAGTACGTTGCCCATGATGTCCTGAGTCTATCTTGTCCGCCAAGATCCCACACCTTATGACAAGAAATCATAATACTCAATTACACAAGCAATGGAATGGATTAGGGAATAGAGTATAACAGTTGCCACTATGGTGAATTTTCTAACACATGAGAAGCATTTTCTACATTTTACACCTTTGAACAAGTACAAATCAAATGCAAGTATTTGGGTACTAAGAAGGAAATAGAATGATTTTCACTCAAAGAACATTCTAATAAGGGATAATTACAAACCTACCCCTGAGGTTTAGCCTAATTACAAAAACTCCAGTTCAGAAATTTTCGAACAACAATTTAGAGGCAATCAGATATTTTTTGTAGCCAATCACTCATAATTTTTGCAGCCAAACAGTAAGTCAGTACCAAAGGATTGGAATACCATTATTGTTGAGAAAAAAAAGGAAGATTAATGTGATTCAAACACTAGTTTCTTAATTATTTCAATAATGCGTTAAAGATCATCAAGTTAAAAGGAAATTGTATTGCCCACGATAACAATATTTCCACCGACATATCAACAAACTCCAACACAATAGTATGATATTGCAAGAATGACTTTGGATCCAGAATGGAATCAGCAGTATAGGCAGAAATCTCTAGGCCTGGGAAATATATCGAGATAAGTAAATTGCAACCAAGGACTATATCTATATTCTATATGCTGCAATGTATACCTCTTTTTTTTTTTTTTTTTTTTTTTTTTTTTGAGGAAAATGTATACCTCTTTGATATAATACTAATTCCCAATCCTAACAAAACATAAAGTTCGATATTTCATGAAACAAAGATGACATAAATCCACTCGTTTGAGGTCTAGTGAATAAGGACAAAAATGGAAAGAACCAAAGAAGTCGTACCAAGAGGTCAAACTACAAGAGCAATAAAACACCAGGACTCTAAATCATGTGCACTGGACATAAGGCATTGCAGTTATTACCGACAAAAGAATACATGAGTTTCTAAACATTGAGGTATAGATGAAGACTAACAATTGATTGAGGGAATAAAACATCTTATAAATCCAAATATCCATTAAACCTCAAAGGTAACTTTAACACCTCCACTTTGTATTGCATCATCACCTCAAAGCTAGAGTTTTCCCCATTAAGTTTTAGATGTACAAAAATATCATATAAACTTTTCATTTAAAAGTATTTCAACTTAATGCCAAATTGCCAATACAAAACATTTAGAAATTCAACATCATAAAGGTGAGGTATGCCTAAAGACCTAACACCATGATGCTTATTCTTGTCTTATTGTTTTACTATTATCACATTGAGATGAATCCATTCCTTCCTTCTTTCTCTTTTTCTTTCTTTCTCTCTTTCTTGTTTTCTGAGTAAGGGTCCCACAACAATTTATTGATCCCTCCACAAAATCCGTATGTATGTCTAATTTAAACTGATAATTTACCAGAACAGTTAAGAATTATAACTTTCTTGAAGAGAATTAACCGATGAAAAAAAAGAAGCTGTTTCTACCTTATTATTTATAAAGAAAGATCTCCTCAATGTTTCTGGTGATATTAGATTGCTCTTGTTAAAGAAAAGAATATTTATTTTACATGTGAAATAGCCTACAATTTTTCAAGAAAACTAAATACATCACGAAGTTGCAAACAAATATTGATCCCCTTAAATCCATTTAGCCAATGAATAACATTTCCATCAAAAATTCACAACAGATAAATAATTCACAAAATATATAAAATTGCATTTTACCTCAATCCCATCAAATCCATAACTAAACACAACATTTTTTTAGCTATAACATGCCTCCAGACACAGTAATTGAAATTTGGGAGCTGACCTCGAATCTAATGTTCTTGTAAACAAGCTCCTCAACGTTGCTTCCAACAGTGGGGTGCGTGGTGACCACCTCCCCAAATGCAACTTGTAAAGCGTCGTCGTTTTCCCGGCGTTGTCCAGCCCCACCACCACGATCTTGTACTCCGCCGCCGGGAACAACATGAACCACATCTTTGACATCAGTGCACCCATCTTATCACTCTATTTACCGAAAATGCCACCGTCGGATATCTGAAACAAATTATTGTGTACATACATACTCAGGAAAGAACACTTGAAATCGGAAAAGCAAAAAAAAAAAGAGAGAGAGAGAGAGTGATAATTACAACAGAACAAAATTGGACCTTTGATTTTAAAGATTGAAGGAAGCTGATATGTTATCCCCTTTAGTGGGATTAGTTTTGTTGAATTTTCTTTACGAATATTGAAATATTCTTTCTTTGATTCAAGGTGACGGAAGAATTTTTTTCTTGAAAAACAAGATTGCAAGAGTGGGGAATGGTAGGGGGTAGATATTAGAAATGGCCTAATTTTAAAGTACATGTTCAACTTTATCCTCACTTATTTAAAAGTTTCAAAATAGCCTTTTATTTGATAACACCCCAAAATACCCCTTATACAAGTTGAAGGCAAACTAATAGTTTTAAAGGTTTTAGGGGCGTAAAAATGGTATCAAAGCTGGTTTTATTAAGAACTTGTAGTTAAATTTATTATATTTATGTAATTAACAATTGGTGAGGAGAAATTACTCCGAGATTATGGATCCGAACCGATGTCCGAGATGTACCCCTTACAGACATATCGTCAAATCATGGCGATGTATGCACAAGAACACCTTGACCAGGTTTCATATTGGGAATACCAACATGAAGAAAAAAAGAAACGGCAGAGCCGAAGCGGAAACCTTCGTGCAATGCAAAATGCGAGCGAGAATATTATAGCGATTCCGGATGCTTAACTGCACCATATATGTTCACTTGATGAACCTTCAAGAAACGGTTCATGAAAATTCCCATCGAACAATGATTCCTAATGGAGTACCTGAGTGGAACGAGATACTTCCCAGACAAATCTAAGTTCTCCGAAGATCTTAGAGAAGTCCGTAAGACGTGCGACTATGGCAACCGCCGTATTCATCTACCGGCCTGACAAGTTCATCGATCGAACTGGATGGAGACGATGGTGAAATATCGAAGAAACTCTTGAACTCCTTCATGATATTCGAAACGAGTCAAGAACCTGGAGGACAGCCGAGTTCTTCCGGAGGAAAGAGCGTATAGATTTCGAACAAGACTTATTTACACCAAAAAGGGAAACCAACCGTTATATGAAAGATGACAGATGAGGAAAAGCTCATTGCTCTAATCAAAGGAAAAACCATCAAAATTAAAAAAGATGGATATGGAAAAGATGAATCTTAAAGATCTACACGACCGGCGTAATCCTTCATGGATTAGGTATTGTAGATTTAAAGATGAACGCAGTGATGGATCGCTTTGGTTACCTATGACCCACAAGGTAGAGCAATTCCACCACCACCGCCACCGCTTAATCCTAACGTTGAAGAAAGTGCGAGTTCGAATCATGGAGCTCGGGGCGACGAGGATGCCACACGCCGGGATTTCACGACCGGGAGTGATCCACTTTCGGGGGACAGGAGGTCGAAACCTCTGCGGGAAGTAGACAACCCACCGGGAGGCCGAATGTTTATCGACGCCTTATGGAAGATCGCACCTCGACCCAATACATCCATATGGGTTAATGTTAAATCGGACATCCCGATTTTAAAAATAGAAGTCCTTATTGATGAATGGGCTTGACTATGAGAATTTCAAAGAGAACCCTCGATCTTACAAAGGATTCATTCATTTACTCCTTGAAATGAGTCTTGAAGGATCGGTGAAGATTGCAGGATATGACCGATGCTAATACAAAGAGTTCGGTCACATCAGGAGAATCACTTAAAGGAATTGTCGATGGTATGGCAAAATTATTCAAAATACAATTCATCGGCACAGGTCATTTTGAGGGATTAGAGGATGAAAAAAGAAAGAGATATAAACAAGCCCTCTCAGAGCAGAGTTATATGATATTTGTCATATTGACGAATATATCAAGTTGTTCACCGAATACCGGTGGAAGTCCAAGATTGAAGAAAAGGAAGCTGCACAGCTATTCTTTGCCAAAATTCCGAGTCCCTGGAGAGAAATGCTTATCAGGGAATACAAGGATGGAGCGGAAGTAGAAATCGTGGCGAGAAAAATGTCTTTCCTAAAGGCGAGTTATCTCAATGGTGTTACCAAGCGACTCTGTCACAGAATTACAAGAGATTAAGAGGAATTAATAAAGCGGTTCCTCATGTTGCGTGGATAATGACATCCCAACAATTGTGGGAGGTCAACCAAGCGCGCACAAAAGGAAGAAGGAGCGAAGCCATCCATACCGCCGAGGAAGCGACAAAAGAAGCGTCTTCATGGAGACCTAGAAGGTTTTGATCAAAACAAAAAGCCCGAAGTTATAAATCGGGGCAAAGACGCTCGGCCTGCAGGAGTAGAGCCTCATCATCAGTTCTAATCAAGCAAGTACGTGAGAAATCCGGGAAGAAGAACTTTCAGGGCGTGCTCACACCAGAGCTAATGAAAGTTTTAAAGATCAGTAATTGTTGGACATGCGGAGCAAGAGGGCATATCTCAAATCGGATTGCCCGGATAATAAAAAACGAGGAGTCGAGGCAGTTGAAGCTACACCGAAATCAAAGAAGCCGTCTATTATCGGGATTTAATACATGTGTATCAATTTGAGGATATACCCTCGGATGAAAGCATCTATGAAGAAAAGATCTATTCGATGATGGAAGTGAATCTAGTGCGGAATCGAGTGAAGAAGAAATTCTTCAACAGATGGTCATGGAGGATATGTCGATTCCTCTCTCACACTACGGTGTCTCATAAGACTCTTATGAGAATTATGAAGGAAGATCCAAAGCTTCAAATCTATGATGGATTTACAATTGGAGCGATGGAAAAGCTTTGGATAAATTTGGTTTTCGTAATAAAAACACCAAATTATCCACAGGGTAACAATGGAGAATTTGCCATTCCGATGGAATTTACCGGTAACCTTATCGAGATGCAGTTGGCCCCTATTAGAGAAATTCAGGAGATCAAAAGCAGAGTTAAAAGAGAATTTGCAAATACACTCTCATGGATTCATATCGGAGCCATAAGAGTCATTATTAAAGCAACATTCAAAGAAGGAATAGATTCGCCACTCAATCTGGCTATATTTGATAAGCGAATCTCAAATCTCAAGGATTCATGTCTTGGAGCGGTTACAGGAAATTTGTATGCTGGGAAATTGACATTTAATGTCTATCCTAGAATTGCATACAATTTGGGAGATCGAGATTTCAATAGAGTCCTAACCCTTCATCAAGATTTTAAAAGAGAAGATTTGATGAAAGAAGGAGCAGACCTACTCGATCACATACAAGATATCCTATGCTCTCTCGAATACACATCATTCAGAAGTATTCTTGAGAAAGGAATTTATTGAAGTCCCAAGGATTTTCGAGGACTTTGCCAGGGTGGTTTTACCAGAGATTATTGAGTCTCCAACTATCAAGGAGATTGATATGAAAATACAAGATCAACCAGTCTTCAACAAAAGTCGAAGTCTTAGAGTTGAGCCAAGAAGGATGTCTTTCCAATAGGACAGAATGACGAGTAGCAGCCGTTGGGAAGAAAGGAGACCAAGTACGCCATGCGATTCGGCGTATCTAGATGTTTTCAAAACAAAGATGAGAGTGAAATGTCCGAGAATGATGGCGAGAAGTTGAAGTAATATTCGACATCACTCAAAAGGATAATATTTTTCCTTGTGATGTTCTATATTATCTCCAACAACCAATATTTGGACGGTATCAAGGAAGCCTGAAGATATGTGAAATTGAGCTGACTATCACAGGAATTGCAGGAAAGATCCCAGAACAATTAATATTGGGAATTGAATTTCTTGAGGATCATAAACCTTGGGAAAGATTACAAGACGGAATGGAGTTCACAGTGGCTAATAAAAGATACAGAATCGATGACCACTAGTCCATTCTCCATATACATTTCTATCGAATGTTATATGTCTTTTGAATACAAAGCCGAGTATTTTGCCGCTATATTGATTCAGTGCTTAGGAATATGTACTTTGCAAAGCGGGATGTTTTTCCTAAAGAAATTGGAGAAGATTTACCAGCTATTGCGGAAGGGATTTCTCTAAAAGGATTCTTATCCTTAACAGGGAATTAAACAAGCGAAATCATGATCGGAGGCGGGCGGTACCCCATGGTACAAAGTGAAGACGCCACCAATCTATTTCCATGATACAGGTGCAGATATTTTGCTTGGTGGATGAGTCTAATGGAGAATCCACAGAGTGACGTGACCCTAGAGGAACAAATATCACTCGAGGATATCAAGAAGAAGATCCAAAGGAATTACAATGAAGATCCTTTAGCTTGGTGGGATAAGAATGAGCTTAAAGCTTCCTTAAAGGTAAAACCTGGAAAGGAGTACGAGTTCGTAAGATTCAAACCAATCTTTATGAACCAGTAGGATCGTGAGGATATGCAGAAGATACTTAAGGAATATCTTGACCTTAAGTTGATTTCACCAGGAGTTTCTCCATACATCAGCAGTCCAGGGTTCTTAGTCAGAAACCATGGAGAAATCAAAAGAGGAAAGCCAAGACTTGTTATTAATTACAAAGGGATTAATAACATTTTAGAATTCGACGGATACTATATCCCAAGCAGAGAACATCTGGTTAACTGCATCAAAGGTGCCAAGCTATTCTCAAAGTTCGATTGCAAATCTAGATTCTACCAGATTAAGATGGATGAGAAAAGCAAGAAGTTTACAGCCTTCTCCACACCACAAGGACAATATATTTGGAACGTGATGCCTATGGGATTGACTAACGCACCCCAGATATATCAAAGGAAGATGGATAATCTCTTCAAAGATTATTTCAGTTTCATGTTCGTGTATATCGATGACATTCTGATCGCATCAAAGAACATGAAGGAACATCTTAACATTTGGAAATATTTTCAGATGTTTGTCACAAGGAAGGATTAGTGCTTTCGGAGAAGAAGGCAGTGATTGCAACAAGACAGATTGAATTCCTAGGAATTGAGATCGACGAATCTGGAATCATCCTACAAAGTCATATTGTAGAAAAGATACGAGGATTTCCGATACATTGAAAGATAAGAAACAACTTGAGTTTTAAGGGAGTTGTCAATTTTGGCTTTGAATGTTTATAAACAATCTAGCACATTACAAGAAAGGTGTTTAGCCCATTGCTTAAAAATGATGCAAAGATTCAAATGGGAGAATGAACATCAAGAAGGAATCAAGCAACTTAAAGAAGTTTGCAAAAAGCTTCCGAAACTTGCAATTCCATAGGATGAAGATGAACTGGTTCTTTATACGATGCCGTGATTATTGGTGGCAACAGTTCTTACAAAAGCCACACCAAACGGAGAAGTGCCATGCAGATATTGCGGTCTATTTACGACAAAGTGAAGCAACTTCGGTGGCATATCAACGAAAAGAATTCTTTGCAGTTAGAAAGGCTTTCAAAAAATGGCCTTTATTTCTACTGGCTAAAAAGTTAATCTTAAAATTGATAATTCAAGTGTCAAAGCTTTTCTTAAAAACAAAATTGAATCAAAACCCAGAAAAAGCTAGGATACTTAGATGGCAAGTCAATGTCAATATTATGATTATGATATTGTCATTATAAAATCTCATGAAAATGTTCTTGCATTTTTCTAACAAGAGATGGAGGAACTCAAGGCGATTCCATCCTCACTGCATCAAGACATCTTAGAGACCAGCTGGAAATGCTACTCCGAGAATTTGATACCCTGGTCATCAATGCTGACTTGGCCGGGAAACTACAAAGGAATGATCGGGACAAAGTAACCGATCGTATACGAGCATGTGTTCGGTCTCACTCTCAGTTGAGAATGGCATTTCAACGGGCTGCTAATAAGCAAACGGAGCGTTTAGAGCGCAGGGCTCCCCAACCTGTAGCAGAGGATTCAAGTACCTCTAGCACAAGTCCTAAGCTGGCAGAAATGTTGGCCCAAGGAAAAACGGATACTCCGGAGTCAAATCCCGAGTTATCACATCAACCCAGCATGTCCGGGGTAAAGGACGAAGAGATCAATCTTAGGCCTATGATGGGCACTTCTAAGGTTGATATTAACGAGATTAAAGTTTCTTCTTCGGCGAGAATACCAAGCGGGGAGAAACCGACACCAGGCAAGGGATATCTCCAGAAAAAATAAAGATTGATATTTTTGGAAAATATCCAAGGGTTTGGATGTTACCAAACTCCAGCCCTGAAGAAGTGAAGAGGTGGTACGAGTTTGGGGCTTTGGCCTCGATCTATACTACTTCACCAGGCTTCCCGAGATCACAACATTACCAAAATGGATCCGAGGAAGTAGTTAATGAGTGATGGTCCAACAATGACAAATTAAAACGAGGGGATACATTGAGTCGTATTTCATAAGTGCGGAATAGAGCCCGTCGGAAAAGGTGGACATGAAGCCTTCCATTACATCAAAGCTTCGGCGACCGGATGATGAAAGAGCCTTCAAAAATATCAAGGAGGCTAGTTTAGAAGAAATACAATTGGCCATGACCTTCACCGAAGATCAGATTACTACGAGAAGGGCATGGGGATTGTGGGTCTGTCTCACTGAGATGGACAAAGTCAAGTTTCCGTTCAAGTTTTATCAAAATTCGAGTGAACGGATCATTCCCGTTGAATACTATGACAGAAAAACTACAAGATTCGCAGAAGACCTATTCGAAAAGAAAATAAATCTTCGTGGGAAAACAAGTCACGGGGAGTAAAGAAACTCATGGAAATATTGCAATATGGCTCACATAGGCCATTGGGAACTTCGGTCCGTCTCCGAATGTCAAAATCGAAAGAACTGAATTTGGCAAAGGATTCCGGCCAAAAGTCGATCGGAGAAAACCAAATGACGGAGAAAAAAAGTCACGTAAGTATCCAAAGTTTCGGGGACCACCAAAAAAGTATATTCCCCGACAAAGTTAAAGGAGACATGTGATTCAAGGATAACCCACTCAGCAAAGAGACAAAAGGTGGGTCAGATCTAGTAATTGGCATCCAACTCATCAAGATGCTGATAATTCAAGTCAATGACGTAAGCAATGACGTCATAAGATTCCATCTAGCTAAAAGACGGAAAAAGAAAAGTCAGTTGGCTTTGGAGTCTTATCAACTTGCCTTGGATACCAGACAAGGTAGGTCCCAAGCCATGTGAAGATAGGAAAGCATCCACTAACTCTCAGCAAGTGGATGAAGAATCCAAGAAATAGAGGCAGCCCATTCCTCTATATAAAAACAAGAGTTTTCAGAAGGCTAAAGGCATCGAATATTTCCCTTAGTCTTCTACAATAAAATTTCTTCTGTAATATTATTGAGTGTTTAGAATTTCAGAGAGTGTTTTCAGTTTTAGTTTTTTAATTTTATGTACAAGAGTGTGATAGCCTTTGTGAGAGGCTAAACAGGTTTTCTCCTCCCAAAAGGAGATTACTGATGTAATAATTTTTTGCTTTAAGTTCTTAATAAAATAAAGGTTGTTTGTTCAACATGTGTTCATAATGTACTATTGATTCATCCCTTTGAAGAATTACTTTTACGCCTTGGAGTAGGAAACGAACTAAAGGCAGTGGCTTTGAGTGGTTTCTCGAAGGAGTCGGATAACTTGCGGATCATCTTCCCGAGGGTGAGGTTGAACAGTGAGGAGCCGTTTGTCAAACAATCTAGGGGCGATAATTTTCCAATCGGTGGCATTGCGAACCACTTAACCCTGTCTTTGTTTTGGCAAAAGAGGTATGAATTTTAAGGGATTTATTAATTTTACTAAGCATGTTGGGCCTGATATGGTCGTAATGGACTATTTTCATTTTCACCGTAAACCTTAGTTTGGAACTGATAACACAGAATCGAACATCTTTTAATTCTATAACCTGTTAAGTTTATCGGCTGGAAACTTGGCATGATCTTTTTAAAACCTCCGAATGGAGACTGGATCTAAGTAGGTGTAACAATGCCACGAATGAAACAGGTGACAGAAACTGAAAGTGTTCATATTCTGTGATATCTGGAACGAATTTAATCATGTTTCCTTATTTGTTATAAAGGGTATAATGGGAACTTCAGTGAATATTTGAACTCTTTTAATATGGAAGGCTATAGTTGTAACTGAAACATCAAAAGAGGCCATTCTTGAACTTACCCCAATGGTAGGCGGTACTCCTGTTCTCTGTTACTTAATACGCGTATCATACATATATAGTATCAATACGTACGAATAATTGAAATACTTCCGTTTCCCATACACATTCTGAAGCGGCGTTAAATACTCCGTACTTTTCAAATAAAATGTTTAATACTCGTATTATAGTTATCCGTATAATATTTGGCGAATAAAACTTCATTTTAATATTTTTAAAATATTTAAATAAATCAAAAATTATTAAAAAAATCATTTATAAGTATAACTACAATATTATAAAATAATAAATAAGAATATTAATAATATACAAATAGAGTAATTATTATTAAATAATTATCTTGGATTTATGTTAAGTTATAATTTAATATAATAAAAAACTATATATATTAAGTTTTATATAATCTAAGTATAAATACAATTCACTTAAAAACTCACTAACTATTATTAAATAATTATTTTTAATTTGTGTTATAATTTAAAGTAAACTAATAAAGTACCTAAAATTAATTTTAATATAATCCAAACATAAGTATGAATTACAATCTATGTAAATATAATGTTAAAATAAGCCGTATTATTACCCCCGAACAATTATATTATATTCGTATTAAACCCGTATACGTCTACGGATCCGTATATTAAATATTTCCGTATTTTTTGCCGATTTTTTCGCCGTAACTTTCAGAAAATATTCCTAATATACTCGTACGTACTAAATAACGAACTTTTCCCGTCCCGTATTTAACTAACAGAGCTCCTGTTAATGGGCCCCGATCCAACTGGACCAACTCTATTTACCCTTATCCAAACCCGATTCCATATTCAAATCCTTCATCTTATAGAGGAGAGAAAAAATATAGATTTGAATAATATTCATTATGATGTTGGTATGCAGAAAGATTATATATATTTTTCATACAACAAAATTTTTAAATTGAGATGATGGGTTATAAACTTATATAGTGGGGATATTTGAAAATTGCCTTGGGGGTATTTTTCAAAGTATTAAAATTTGATTTATGCCTATACACCCCAACTGCTCACTTCACTGACCATCTAATGGCCCGCCTCACTGCCCACCAAATTCTGTTTGAATAAAAAATTGAATTCGTAATTTTATTTGCATATTTCAAGAACAATTACAACTACATATTCATTTTCTATATTATATCTAACAATGTAAATTTATACTTGTTCTAAAAAAACCTTAAAATTCGGTCAATTTACCATTTTCAAATAAAATTTACTCAAATTCAATTAAATATGATGGACACCATCAAAACTAACCCGACTAGGAATTTTAAAATCGATATAATTTCACATCATTAGATATAGTACAAAGAATAAGTATATAGTTATAATTGTTCTTGAAGTTTGCAAAAAAGATTGCTAATTTGGGTTTTTCTTCGAACAGAATTTTGTGGGCAGTGAGGTGGGTCATTAGGTGGGCAGTGAGGTGAGTAGTTGGAGTGCAGAGGCATTAATCAAGTTTTAATACTTTGAGGGCATTTTTCAAAAATACCCCCATATGGAGGGGAAATGTTCCAAATTTCATATATAATGTTCGTTTATTAGACATCAAATGTAAGGATACCTAAAAAAACTGTGACTAATTGAAAAATGATTTTAATAGTAACTATTTATTTTTTCTGATGATTTTGTTTAGCATTTGGATGGGGGATTTGGGATGTGGGATTTGAAATTCTTAGCTAACTAAATCCACACCCTTGTTTGACATTTAAATCCAAATCAATGGATTTCAAATCCATCTTTAAGTTTTAGTTCATTTTCAAAGGATTTTAAATCCCTATCAAAACCTAGTGATTTGAAATTCATTTTTTCCCCTTTATGCTCCATTGTATATTCACACACTTACATATACTGCACACACACACACTACACACCACACACATTTGCACACACTACACACCGCACACATTTACACACACTGCACACACATTTACACACACTCACTCATACGAACTCACATATTCACACGCAATATCCTCTCACACACACACACATATTTCACACATAATAAAAGTTATATATTTCATATTTTTATTATTGTATAAAATTATAATTATTTATAAAATAATAAGATTATATCATTTATTTTATTTATTAAATATCAATTAAGAAAATGAATAGAGCTTTTAAATTTTTGTATCAAAATTTATGATTGATTTGAAATCCCTACACAAATTCAGATCATCCAAATAGGTGGATTTCAAATCCAAGGAGTTTGAAGTCCATTCATTTGAAATCTCTTGAAATTTCGAATCCCTTCATCCAAATGGACCTTAAGGTTTTTTTTGTTTAAACTTTGTTTCTAATTGTGAAAATAGACTTAATCAAACATGACTGGAATAGTATGAAATATCAGAATTTCGACTAAAATTTTTTGAATTAAAACAAGAATTTGGTGACACAGATTTCAAAGGACTCGTGAATTTCAAATTCATTATGGTTAAAAAAATAACAATAGCTGTTAAATAATCTAGAATTCATAAATTCAACTTTGTTCAAACAAGTGCAAGAAATTTGTCGCTAGAATAAAAATTCTTCGTCACCAAATCCCATCCCAATCAACAAATTTGCTGGAAAATTGAAAACCCCCAATTTGGATGATAAGGTGACAACCACGTCAGTAATCCAACCAGTTGTTGAATTTTCTAGCTAATTTTTCTTGATTGTGCCATATTTCTTAAATTAAAGTCTTAAATTGCAAGGTGAAAAAATAAAAGTCTTAAAATGTCATCACCCAAAGTTATAGGAACAATTTCACAATTAAACCCAGTTTGGATCCTCTATTCCAAACCATGTTTCATCTTGTATTGCAATTATATTAAATAAATACACTTAGAGTGTAGGAATGATATCTGGAATATGAAATGATACACAATTTAAAATATATGATCATGTGTGTAACTATGCAACCTTGATTTTCTTTTACTTGGTTTTAGTGATGGTTTAGTTGTCATCGAGATATTTTAATCGTTTGAAACTTTGAAAACAAGATGATGGTATATTTAGATGTTAAAATTTTCATTAGAATCTGGATTACAAGCTTGCCATAGTAATTATTTTACAATCCAAAGAAATTTATAGTTTTATGTTTAAACATTCCATGGAGGGTTCACTTATCTGTTTTATGCATTCAAATGGGACAACGTTCCGCATCAAAATTCTTTATTTTTGTCTTTTAATATCTTAAAAAAGAAAACAGTCAGTCAGATTTTCGGTTATTTTCGTCGATAACAAAAATATTTCTTAACTATGTTTTTCAAACATATGTTTTTACCCATTTTCGAGTTCAGTTATTCATTTGTCCTTTTTAAGAAATGACTAAGTGACTCACCTAAGAATATAAGGCGTGCAGTCATATTTTAGTCAAAATAGTTAAAAAAAACATGCTTTTGAGAAAAATGACTAGTTTTCATTTTTAAAAAAACGTGAATGGCCAATATTCTATATTTCCAAAAAATAAAAAATAAAAGAAGGGATTGGTGGAAAGTTTCAAATTTAGATGGTCTAATCATGAAGCCCTACTAATTAATCACTTAATTTTGTGAATAAGAAAACTCTTACCTGAAGAACAATTTGTTGGAATATTTTCAATATTTAATGGATGGTTCATGTAATATAACATTTAATAATGTAATTCATGTAACATAAAATAATGTTACAAGTTCACATTAAATGAACATTTATGGTTTTTATTAAATAGACCAACTTTAATGGATAAGTTGGCATTAAGGCATATTAAAACCAAGGGTCTAGATACCCTTTCCCCTACCTCACAAAAGTAGTATACGCTAAGTGTTTGTCTTATGAATAATATTCTATATAGGCAAATAGAAAAGAATAACTTCTATCCATCAAGAAGTAAGAAAATGAGAGGCTAGAGGGAATATATACCATTATAGAGAGCTTTAGTTGTTTGGTGTAAAGTTGAAAGTTTCATCTCCAAGCAATTTCAAGAATGGATCAAAGGTAAGTATATTTATAATTATGAAAATCGTGATTTGTAATTATTTTTTGGGCATTAAAGAATTTATTTAATTAATATGAAATAAACTAATCGAATATATAAATATCTTACATGTGTCTCATGATTTTCTAATTAAAATTATTGATCCTACTGATGGATTTGAAAGTATAAGTCATGAAATATTCTTTTCCGCTGCAAAGGAAATTATTATCACAATATTATACGGACAATATATATTGTGATCAACTTGAGGTTAAAGTATATGTGAATATTTATTTTTTTATTGAAAATAAGTTTCATATGTTGTATTCCAATTTTCTGGAGAATCATGGCTAAGGGTTTAACTTAGTATGGGAAGAAAATGAATTCACAAAGAAATGGATGATTACAGATTGTTGAATTATGCAAATAGTATATTATCTATTAAATGAATGTTGGAGTTTGCAATGGTGTATCCATTAAATGAATGTTGGAGTTATCATTTGCTCAAGTATGGATAAAATATGTTTTTAATATAACTCATTGTTCATGTGATTTTGCATACGTGAAGTCTTAAAAAATGGTATTTTATGAATCGTAAAGACAGAAGCTTGTACAATCAATTTTTTTTTTAGATTTGATCATGAAAGGAGTGACTTGATTAAGGCATTTTCAAGTATTAAGGATTATATTTCACATTTATGAAATATGGCTTGTTAGTCATCAAAGTGACCAAGTTAAATGTCTGTATACATACATATATATATATATATACACATACAATCTAAAGTGGTTTAATTGAATTTTTTAATGTATAATAGCTTGTTAGTCGACAAAGTGGCCTGGCTGAAAGATTAATTGGACATCTAAATTGAATTTATTTTGAATTGTTCATGACTTAAGAGATGCCATTAAAGTTTTGATTGGACAATTGTGTCATTTGATTATATTGCTATGAGGTCACCTAAAGGTGGACTATTGCACACGATCGATGATATTAAAGGAATTAATCAACTTACTTGGTTAGACATGATATTTATCCAAAAATAATATGCATGTTTAATTTAAAGAATATTTGATTATCTATTAAATTTTGTTCTCTTGGCATCATTATAGTTTGATTGTGTATTAGAGGATAACCCGAAGGTTAACTTGAATATACATTTAGAGTCCATTTGATGTATGACTATCTGAATCTATTAAAGTTAACTCAAAATATTAATGTGATAGCATGTATAAATATTTTGCAGCCTCACATAACATGTTTGCATCAGGAAACTCTGTTGTCAAGTTTATTGACTTAACTATGCTGAATGGTCTGAAAAACTCTAGTTTCAGTTGGGTGTTTTGAACCTGGATTTAGCGATAATTACTGATGAGAAGCCTGCAGCCATAACAGAAACTAGTACAACATCCGAAAATGTATTATTTTGAGGCTTGGGAAAAGTCTAACAGGCTATGCTTAAACTTGATGAAGATGACCATGACAGATTCTATCAAGCCATCGATGCCTAAAACTGACAATGCTAGGGAGTTCATGATGAAAATTGAGGAGTACTCTCAATCGGATATTACGGATAAGTCCATTGTTGGGAGTTTCATCAATGAGCTGACCACCAAGAAGTTTGATTGGTCATGCCCTATTCATGATCACATGACAAAAATGTCTAATCTAGCATCACAATTAAAGGCTATGGGGATGGACGTGAGTGAGTTATTCCTAATACAGTTCATTATAAACTCTATTTCTATTGAGTTTGGTCTGTACCAGGTCAACTACAACACCATTAAGGATAAATGGAACTTTACGTAAGCTTAAGGCCATGTTGGTACGGGAGGAAGGGAGATTAAGGAAGATGATGGAACACTCTGTCTACCTCAAAATTCATGATGGTGCTAGTAGCAACAAGATAAAATCAGGTAAGAAGGATAAAAAGAAGGGTAATACCCTAGTGAAGGTTAATGAGGGCCAAATCCATAAGCAGCAGAGGTGCTACATCTGCAAGAAAGTTGGATATGTAAAGAAAGATTGTCCAAAACGAAATGCTTGGTTTGAAAAGAAAGGTATACACTATGTTTCTTTGTTTCGAATCAAACCTTATTGAAGTTCCTTTAATACCTGGTGGTTGGATTCTGGTGCCACTACTCACGTGTCTTATATTGTACATGGATTCCATTCAATCCAGACCATAAACGAAACTGATCATTACTTGTTTATGGGAAACAGAATGAAGGCGCGAATAGAGGGCATCAGGACATATAGATTGATCTTGAAGACTGGATGTCATATAGATCTAGAAAATTCTCTCTATGTACCTGAATGTGCTAGGAACTTAGTTTCTGTTTCCATGTTGGATAAGAATGGCTTATGTTTTAAGGTTGAAAATGGTACATTTACGTTATTAAGGAAAAAGTACTATTATGGTTATGATTGTAGGTCCCAAGGGGTGTGAGTAAGGTTTAGAAGGGGGAGGGGGATTGAATAAACCTTACCAACTTTTCGATTTTAGTCCTTTTAAAATATTACATAGTTAAATACAAAGCTAAGTCCTTGAGGGACAACTAAGTTAGTTAACCAACAGAGTTAGCCACTCAACAGACTCGATTGAGCTGTTGATAGAATAACTCAGTTGTTTAGTCTAAACCTTAACTTGGCTGTGATGAGATTTTCAGCGGAAGACTTAACACCCTTGAATTTGGTTTAATTTTATTTTAACACTTGGCTTTAGCACTTTGTTAATTATCAGTTGGATATCAAATTATCAGCAGATATAAAATGATATGCATAAATTAAATGTTGAAATGTAAATGACACAGTAATTTTTATAGAGGTTCGAAGATGTGGTAATTCTTCTACTCCTCTCTTCTCCAACTCCTGGAGGAATCCACTAAGTATTGATCGAGTACGAGTGGTTATCGGTCCGTATACAAGTCTTGATCACACAGGTGACTTGATCCTTTGGGACTCGACCGAGATGCCTTGGTCACATAAATTAAGGCTTCTCGTGCGACTCGCCTTCTTCACAAAGCATAGCAATGCTTTGCTACTACAGCCCACATGCTCAAGCTTCTTGGATTTGATCATGAAGCCCTCCAATAAATTGAGACTGGTTCGACCTTGAACCTTTCTACAATCCTCCTTGGAGTGTAGACTCCTTTTGATTCTTCAAAAGTTTCCTCTTCAACAGTTTGAAGTTGTCTTTCCTTCACAGCTTGGTGTTGGATCGATTTCCTTCGAAATTTAGGCTTGAGGATTTGCTTGTATAACTTGAGAGTATTTTGCAGGTTACAACTCGAATGATAACTTGAATGTTCGTTGTTCAGGTAACCTTCTCTCAAAGTGATTCCTCAGCCTTTTATAGTGAACTTTCAAAAATCTGTCCGTTGAAGAGATAGGCTGATTTTAAAAGTCACTTGTGTTCGTTGGCTTATCTTGTTGCAGTCCTTGATATTGACAGTTCCTCGTATTAAATGAACATTTAGCTTTTCAGAGTCTGACACAAGGTGCAGTGCTTCCCATTGGTTTATTCCTTTTGCACACTTCTAGGACTGAGCACTTTAAGACATGGCAGCATGGAAGTATTACTTGTTTAGGTAATATTTTTGACTTCTGTGCAACGGATTCTTTTCAGTTGTCTTGACTTGACTGCAGTTCCTTAACTTCCCCAGGTGACTTCGAGTCAGCTCTCAATCATTGGATGACTCATCTGTCACTTCAACTTGAGACTTGGCTATCTTGAGTTGACTTGACTGACACTTCACACAGCTGAATCCCAGCTGATATTCCTTCAGTCGAGTTCTTGACTTCTCTCCCTAGCCACACTCAGCTGCCTAGCAACAAAGTCTTCATTCTAGTCTTCAGTTGACTTCTTGTGTATGCAGGCATAGTTGACTTAACTCAGCTCGTACAACCCTATCTATTACAATGTAAATTAAAAGGAAAATGGGGTGCCAACTTTCTAGTCTAAGTTTTACATGGCATTCATCAAAATCTAAGCAATAAATTTCCCAACAATTTCCCCGCTTTTGATGATGCCAAAACTTAAAACATTCATACAAAATGTAGATAGCAAAGATACATATAGACAATGTAGAAACAGAGAATGTATGCGTAGAATCGATCTTTTTATTGATCATAACATTCTTGTCCTTTACACAATCACAACAAAGTGTATCGAGAAGCAAAGATGGTATTCTATATCTACGCAAGAATATAGAAATTACAGAATTCTTATTTAATGTACAGAAGACTTACATACATATGTATTTACAATAGTAAAATATATGAAGGGGTGGACAACAACACTTCATCGCCTTTCCCTCTCTTCTTTCTTCTTCACTCTTTTCGCCCTCTCGCTCTCTTTCTCTTTTTCTCATCTTCAGCTGCTTTTTTTTTTCTCATTGGCTCTTCTGGCAGCTTCGTCTTTTCTCTTCCTTTCTTGTCTTCTCTGACTCTCTTCCCACAACTGATCTTGTCTCTTATTTTCTTTTTCAATCCTTTTGACATAGTCAGCATTCTTCCTAGCCACTTCCCGGTTGGCTACTTTGTCATATCCAGCCCAATAGATTCTTCCCTTCTTGCCCGGGTCTACATACTCAATGTTTTTGGGTAGAGGTCTAGGTTGAAAACCTCTGCCTCCACCACTCCTACATCTTCCTTTGGGCGTATATTGTACTGGAGTCTTCTTCTTTCCAAACAGAGTGACCATCGAGTGATCGCTAGTAGTCTCATTGCCTCTGTAGCTTCTTCGCATGACTTCGGACCACTTTCTCCCAAGATACAAGTCCTGGCTTGGGCTATGGACATATTTTTGAAGTATCCCTCGGATTCGAGCGTTTTAAATTCCTCCATTGATCGTGGCTCATCTCCGTCGTCTGGAATGGCATCTGTGTCTCTTCCTGCCGGAATGCCTCCGTATTGTTTCAATATGTCCATTACACGGGCATCCATCTTTCCTTCGACCTCCTTCATCCCTGCTTCCACTATTTTTCTTTTCTCGGACATGGGTACAGCAGAGTGTTGGAGCGGCAGAGTCACTGGAAGTTTGCTGATGATGTCAGCTGTGACAAGTCCTTGTTGAGGGGTTCTAGCAACCATTAAAGTCATGTCTTTTGAACCTTCCCCCTCAATTGCTTTTCCCTTCTCCTTCTTCTTCTCAACAGTTGTGTCTTTCCCTTCTGTGACAACTGTTTCCTTTTCCTTCTCACCAACCGTCCCCTTAAGCATCTTTTGGGATTTCTCTTCCCCCTTTTTTGGCATCATCAAAGGAGAGAAGAACCCCTGGGAACATTCCTGCGAGCATAAAGTCCAGGCGATTGATAGCTAAGTTCTGCTTAGATTCTGCTGCGGAGTATGCTGTTCGAAATTCTGAGCGGGTGACTTTTGATTCGGCTGTCACCAGCTTCATTTCAACCATAAGAAGGCTGAATTTTTTATTCATATTCTTCTCTATATGCGAGGTTCTTTTCGATGAAATTCTCGCAGCAGTTCCATTTCAGTGGTATGAGAGGCATGCATCCTATCAATATTTGCATCCTCCTCTTCATGTCAGCATTATCAGCGCTCCAGATCAACATTTTATTGTACAATGCTTTGAAATAACGAACCTGTTCCACACGCATTGTCTGCTGTTGTTGCCACCATTCCCTGATTCTGACTACTATTCCACGCAGATCAGCTGTAAGATTTGCATCTCTATTATCCAAACCGATATCCAATGAGGCCTGGTGCCTTTCCATCTTCTCTATTTCTCGCAAAAATTGCCTTGAAGACTTCTCAAACCTCACCATTACTTCGTCTCACCAAGGGCGGCCAAAAGATCAAAATCAAAATTTGCTTTGGGACGATTGTATCTCGTGGGAATGACCGGATCGTGGTTTGTGGAAGCGTCTTTGCTCTCTAGCTGATTATTCATCAAGATCATGCAGCTCGAGTGAGAAGGGGAACGTTGCTTCAAACGCGCATCATCACGACATAGGGAATATGTTCAATGGTGACTTGTGGCCGTGATGTGCCCGGTTGAGTCGATTCTCACTGCAGTGTTGGGAGCTCGCGCGTGATTGGATGTGATTCGATTGGGGTCTCATTTGTGGTATGGACCCACGGTGACCGAGCCTCGTTGTCTCAACAACCTTCGTCGGTCTCGTGGTTTTTCCATTTGAGTTGTCTGGTCCTCGGCCGTATCAGTGGCGTCATCAGACGATGATGAGACTTGAAGGGGTGGCTCATCATCAAAAGTGAACATTTGACGAGTAGCCTTGAGATCTGACTTACTTGTGCTTGGAAGAACATCCTCAGCTGAGTCTTTTGGATTTTCAATAGGGGATGACTCAACTTCATCTTCACCTTCAGATCCTAGAAAAGTTATGTCAGGGTTGTCTTGGGAATCATGAAGGACACTTATCTCCTTCTCAGATGCATCAATGATAACAGGAGGAATGTTCCGCGTTTCCATCTCTTTACCTTGGGAAGTCTCAACCTCCCGTAGGCCTTCATTACCTCCTGCAGTCTCAACTGCAACAAGGCCTTGGGCATTCCCTTCGACAGACTCAGCTGTCTTAGGGTCTTCTATGGTGGCATCCACAGGAGTCTCAACTCCGTGGATTACACTTTCATTGCCCAGTGTTAACTCCCGGGCGAGATCCATCCCGTGCCTCGATCGCATCGCAACGCCTCCTCGGCCTTGAGCGAGCTTGGCACTTCGGATGAGACGATCTCAATCGTCCGAGCTTCACAAGATAACTCTTTGTGTTTCTTTTGTTGTTCCTTCTCCACCTTGCCTCCTAGATTCTTTGTGGAGTCATCTCGCAAGATCCTCCGACCTAGCCGCAATGCGAGGGGAGTTTCCCCTCACTGGCACACCAGCTGAGTGACTTGGGTTGGGGTCACTCTTCTCCAAACTCCCGGCTGTTTTCTGTGAGTGTTCAGCCGTTGGGGTAGGTGGTAAAACACCTTCAGTAGGGGTTGGCTCGACTTGGGTCCCCAAGTTCCCAGTTTCATTGCCAATTCCCCTTGATCCATCTTCTGAGTGAGTTGGGGATGTGGTTGCAGCAATAACAGTGGCACTCTGTTGTACCACTCCCAATGGATCAATCTCCAGCTGTGATTTGGAAGACTCTCCAGGTCCTTCCGTCAGCTGTTGCTCATGCATCATCCTGGATTCCCGCATGGCTTGCTGCATTTCCTATTTTTCTGTCGCAGCAGCAGGGTCCATATCCTCATCACTTTCTGAGAGTACGTCAAGATGAGGATGAGTATGATCAGTGGTTCCAGTGAGAGGACAAACGCCGGCTTTCTCACGAGCTTCAGCTTCCTCTGCCAATCTCTCCTTCTCCTTGTCTTTGAAGATCTGCAAGATATCTAGGCAGTTCTCTTCATCCAAGATTGACCATCGCGGGCCAACCCGAGGAAATTCATCGATTCTTCCTCTTCTTCAATGAATTCAGGTCTCTCGAATCGTTTCCTCGAGCGACTTAGCTTCCATTTCCTCCATTCTCGTAGATGATTTTGGATGTCTGGATATGGTGAAGACAACATAATCACATCATCGTCATCATCTTCTTGTTGTCCTTCATTCTCAGGAATGGAAGGTAACATACTCTGCTGCTCAACTCCTTCAAGAAAGATCGAGGGGTGGAGACACGATCCTGTCGCCAGGGATTCTGCTTGTCTCCGCCGCTTGTTCCTCGCTTGTCCTATCCACATACTGGGTCTTCGACTTGCCTCTCGCTGATCGGCCTCAAGCAGACTTGGTCAAGTTTCATCAATGATTTCGAGACTCTACTTCTCCAAATGTCTCAAATGATCTGTTCCAGTTGAGTGGCAGACTCAACTATTTTCTCAAGCTCTAAACGCTTGATGATTCTTCTCCTTCTCTTCGTTTTCACCAGAGGAATGTCTTGTTCTACTTCCTCCGGTTCCTCGACGGTAAAGGCCTTTGAGGTTGCCTTAGAGGCAAGCTTTTCTTGCATTGGCAGTCCTCTTCTTCTTCATTCCTGGAGAAGGTACTAAGGATTCCTTGTCCACCGCGGCTGCAGCGGCAGGAGACACGGCTGCAGGGGCAGTGTGACTCCTACTGTAGGGCAAAAGTGCGTTTTTTTTCTTCTTTGCTCTGACAACGGTCTTTTCTTTCTAGTTGCGGGGGCGACTTTTCGTCTTCTGGAGGGGAGGCAACAATATTTTCTCGGTCACCGATTCTCCCTCACTTGTATCCGCCTTCTTGGCATAAGCTCTCTTCTGAGCTCCTGAAAGATTTGATCAGAACATCTTCTTGTTGACATGGAACGTCTTTCCATGTCAGAGTGGAAACACCCTTCACCTCCATCACCGCCAATTACAAGGCCATACCCCGATCCTCCAAATGATCCATCGCCCTTGAAGGACTTGTTTCCACATTCTCGCGAGTCCGCTGTATACAAACTCAGCCCAATTTACTTTTTTCTCCTCCATGTCGCAACCATGACGATCAGCTTAGTTTTGGACAGCTGATTGAAGCTTCCAAACTTTATGTCTACACATTTGGCTACAATATCCAACAACTTATGATAATCTTCCTTCAAATAGCTTTCTTATCACCGTAGGCAACCTTTGCAGACATTCAAGTTTGGCCACTTCTTTCCATGCAAAGCCCAGGTTTACATCGCCGAATATTTCCGGTACACCTTCTGACGGCAGCAAGCAATGCTCCGCAAGGTCTTCAGCAGTGATGGTAAACTCCTTTCCGTGAACAGAGGACTTGATGCCCTCGTCATGAACTTCAGCGTTCACGTAGAACTGTGCTACCTCCTCAACGTAAGTCATCTGAAACTCCATTGTGAGAAATGGTTTCAGTCCAGACTTCTCGATTTTGTCAGCTATCTTCTTCACAAGGGTTTTGTCGGAACCTTGCTTGACCATTCCTTCGAAATCCACGGTAGAACCAGTGTGGATTTGCTTCTCTAGCTTGGTGAAATCGTAGGTTGATGCCATTTCAGTGATTTTTCCCAAACGAACTTGATGAACTTGCTTTGAAGATTTGGTAGGGTTTGAGAGAAAAAAGCTTTCTTTGCTTTTGGAGAGATGAACAGTTTTGAGTAGTGTGAGAGAGAAAACTGAACAAATGGTATATGTATGGGTTATGAAAGGACGTGCATACAGTTTTTGAAATTTGATCGAGATCAATGGCTCAGATTTAGCACGCCGATTAGCATTTAATTTCTCGCATTTAATGCGGCAAAGATTTATATCCAATCATATGCTTTGTCGTGCAACTTTTGATCGTTTCGTCATTATTGCGTACGACGCATCCTTAAAAACATTCCCGCTTATTAAAAACGACTGCATTTTTGTCACTTAGCTCATAAATGACTCAACTACTTTTTAGCTGATTCAACTCTTCTTCTCTCTATTTACATAGTGACTCACCGTCACCTAACTCGACATGGTGACTTTCCTAAGTGCGGGCCGATTCACTTAACTGATTCAAGAGCTCCGCTCAATTTCCATCTTTTCACGTTCCATCTCTTTTCCTTGATTCTTCTGAGTGTCAACTCAGCTTAATTAACCCTAACTCATGCTTGAGTTCTTCAAATCTTGATTCACATAATGGCTTTGTGAATATGTCAGCTAACTGTTTATCAGTTGAGATGTATTCCAAGGTGATGTCTTTCTTTTCAACATGATCTCTTATGAAATGATATCTGACATCAATGTGCTTTGTTCTAGAATGCAATACACGATTTTGAGTGATTGCAATAGCACTTGTGTTATCACACATGATTGGAATCTCTTTTTCTTCAACATCATAGTCTCTCAGATGTTGTCTCATCCATAAGACTTGGGCACAACAGCTGCCCGCATCTATGTATTTTGCTTCAGCTATGGATGTGGATATTGAGTTTTGCTTCTTGCTAAACCAGGAAACCAATCTGTTTCCAAGCATTTGACATGTACCTGAAGTACTCTTCCTGTCAACTCTACATCCAGCATAATCAGAGTCTGAATAACCAATTAGCTTGAATCCACCTTCCTTTGGATACCATAAGCCGACTTCCTGGCATCCCTTCAAATATCTTAGGATTATCTTAGCTGCAGTCATATGGCTTTCCTTTGGAGCATATTGGAATCTTGCACATATACCTACAAAGAAAGATGATGTCCGCCTTTTTCTTAAATACATCGTTGATCCAATAAGTGCTCAGATCCGGTTTGATCCACAGGCTTGCCATCCGCATCCATATCCATCTTGATCGATGTATTCATTGGTATTTTCACGAAGACTTCTCTTCCATACCAAATTTCTTCATTAAATCTCTGGTATACTTTGTTTGACTTATGAAGGTTCCATCTTTCAGCTGTTTCACTTGAAGTCCTAGAAAGAATGTCAGCTCTCCCATCATGCTCATTTCAAATTTGCCTTGCATGAGGTTTGAGAACTTATCACACAACTCTTTGTTTGTGGATCCAAAAATAATGTTATCCACATATATTTGAACAAGCAAAGATACTCTCTCCATCTTGAATTCGAAGAGTGTTCTCATTCCACTTTGCCTTTGGTGAATCCATTATCTGTTAGGAATTGAGATAATGTACCATACCATGCTCTAGGTGCCTGTTTCAATCCATATAAGGCTTTCTTGAGCTTGTACACCTTGTCTCCAAGAGTCTTCTGCTCAAATCCTGGAGGTTGTTCAACATAGACTTCTTCTTCCAACAATCCATTCAAGAATGCACTTTTTACATCCATTTGATATACAGTGAAGTTCTTGTGAGCAACATAGGCAAGAAACATCCTTATTGCTTCTAATCTTGCAACATGAGCAAATGTTTCATCAAAATCTATTCCTTCTTCTTGGAAATACCCTTTGGCTACCAATCTTGCTTTATTTCTTACCACAGAACCTTCTTCATTCATCTTGTTTCTGAAGACCCATTTTGTGCCAATAACATTTTGATGGGTTGGTCTTTGTACCAACTCCCATACTTTATTTCTCTCAAATTGATTCAGCTCTTCCTGCATGGCTTGAATCCAATGTGTATCATCCAATGCTTGGCACACATCTTTTGGCTCTATTTGGGAAATAAAACAAGTGAACATTGCTTCTTGTTGAGCTCTGGATCTAGTTCTTACACCATCTCTTACATCTCCAATGACTAGATCTGGTGGATGGTCTCTCAGCCATCTCACATCAGGTTGGAGTAAGTCAGCTGGGTTCAGTCGTCTTGCAGCTGTGTTATCTTGAGCAACTCTCTCATCATCACTTAGCTGCAGATTCTCCAGCTGTCTTTGAGATTTAGCTATCTCATCTTCACCTTGATTAATTACTCCAGCTTCAGCTTCAACATAGGGACTCTTCTGCATAGTTGACTGATTTAGCTTATCAGCTAGTTTTTCAATGTCTTCTCCATTTAGGTTAGGCTCATCAAACACCACATGGATAGATTCTTCTGTGACTAGTCCTTTTGTTCAGCACTCTATAGGCTTTACTTTCAGCTGAGTATCCCAAAAAGATACCTTCATCAACTTTAGCATCAAAAGCCTTTAGATTATCCTTGCCATTGTTGTGAATGAAGCATTTACATCCAAAGATTCTAAAATATGCAACATTTGGCTTTCTCCCTGTCCAAATTTCATAGGGAGTCTTTGTCAGCTGTCAATTAATCATGCATCTATTTTGAGTATAGCATGCGATTTGTTTCACCCAAAAATCCTTTTGGCAATCCAAATTGACTAACATGGTTCTTGTAGCTTCCTTGAGAGTTCTGCTTTCTTCTTTCGCTACTCCATTCTCACAGGAGTCCTTGTCAGCAGATAATTCATGAGCAATACCATTTTCAACATAATACCGAGTTATTATTCCATTCACAAACTCGCCCCCTATCGATTTTATCTTTATAATGGTTTGACTCTTCTCATTTTGAATTCTCTTCATCACCGTGGGTAGCTTCGCAAAAGTTCATTTCTTTATACACATGAAAATTATCCATGTATATCTTGAAAAATCATCTACTACCACCAAGGTGTATTTCTTTCCACTTATGCTAGATGGCTCAACTGGACCAAATAAGTCCATATGCAACAGATGCAATATTCTTGTTGAAGATGGGCATGACTTCTCTTTGAATGATGTTTTGATCTGCTTTCCCATCTGGCATGCATCACAAACACTTTCCTTATTGTACACTGAGTCTGGAAGTCCTTCTACAAGATTACTCCTTGCAAACTTGTTAATTGTCTTGAAATTCAGTGACTCACTCGCTTTTCTTGTGCCACACCAACTTGATTCGGGTTTCTTTGCTAGCGACAAGTGCTTGGTATGGCAGTCAACCAATCTACCACATACATGTTCTTTTGTCTGGATCCTTACAACACGACTTCATTTGATTCAGTGTCTTTGATTCGTCATACTCCCATATTGAATCCAATATTATAGCCCTTGTCACAGAGTTGGCTGATGCTTAACAAGTTAAAGTTGAGGCCTTCAATGTATGCAACATCCGTGATTTCTAATCCATTTTTCTTGATGGATCCAGTGCCTCTAATTTCCCCTGGAGCTTCATTTCCTCCAAATATGACTTTTGCACCTCTAATCTCCTTGAGTTTTGACAAATATTTCTTGTTTCCTGTCATGTGTCTAGAACAGCCACTATCCATGTACCAGGTTCCTTGGCACTCAGCTGTTTCTTGAACCTGCAATCAAGGAAATCAGTTTTTAGGTACCCATACTTGCCTGGGTCCTGAGGGGTTAGTGTTGTAAGATGATCCAACCAACCTATAGCCAAATGATTTGACTCTAAGGGGTTGCCATCTATCTATGCCATAATCATAATTTACTTTGGCAAATTGCTTGGGGGCTTTAGGTTCATACAACTGTCCTTTTTGTATGTATGCCTGTGTGTGTGTTTTAGCAATTGCCTTCTTTGGGTAGTTGTGATATCTCTGAGTGAAGTGCTTGGGTGCATATGTGTGCTGAGAATAGCTCTTTTGCCTTTGGAATGACCTTTGCTGAGTTCTAGGCCTTTGCCATTTAGGCTTGTATTCCATAGGTCTTTGCTGATATTTCACATTATTCCAATCAGCTTGACTTGGGTAGTTTCTACCATTCCCATCATTTGTGTTCCTTTGATAGAACTTCTGGTGATTTTAGTAGCTCTGTTTCTTCTTCGCAGAGTACTTCCTGTTTTCCTTTTCCTTTATATCCAAGGCCAGTTTGTTTGTGGTTGTGCTTTGGAATGAATGTGTGTGCAACATTTGGTGTCTTGGGTTTTTGAGATGCTTCATTACTTGAAGATCCTTTTTCCAAGATCACTCTTAGAGTTTGACTATGCACAAAGGAAATGAATCCTATGCCTGTCTTGTCTCCACATTCTTTTTGTCTCATGATAAGGTCATCCAAGGATTTAGATGCCTTTGTGAATGGAGCAATCACATTTTTGAGATCATTTTCTCTTTTTCTATAGCAAAACTATCTCTCGCTATTAGTTTAACATTCTCACCTTCAACTCTTTGTTCTCATCAACTATGTGACTTAGAGTACTCGGCTCTTAGTCACCAGTGAGTTTTGGCTTTTGAGTGATCGTTTTCCTCATTTAATAATGTGTGTGAGGATTTAATGTGCTCAAAGTATTTCATCATTTTACCTAATGAATCATGAAGATCAGTGGTGGGTGATGAAGTGTGTGTGTCACAATCACTATCACTAGAGTCTGAATGAGATGAGTTAGAGTGTACCTCATCTTTTTGGTCAGGTTGATCTTGTTCTTTAGCCATTAGATAGATTAAGGCTGCTTCTTCAGAGTCACTTGAGTAGTCAACTTCACTACTCTCGAGTCCCGCTTCTTTTGACTTAGCTATATCGCTAGCCTCAAGAAGCCAACATTGCTCTTTTCTTTTTTGCTTGCTTTTTCTCTCAAGACTTTTCTTTCTTCTTCATTCATGTATTTATTTACTACATGATATGGACAGTCAATAGCAAAGTGTCCTGGTTGTCTGCAATTCCAACACAGGTTTTCAACTTTTTGATCAGCTCTCTCATTTCTTGGGTTGTCAGCTCTTTGATATTCGATCTTTTGATACTCATATCTCTTTGGTGGCCTATCTTCCCTTGACTTGGAGGGAGCTGAATGCCTTCTGGAGGATTCACCTTTGTTTCTTTTGTAGTTCTTGTTGAAGAACTTGTTGAATCTTTTAACCATCAAGGAAATTTCCTCCTGGTCAATGATTTCTTTGGTCTCAACTCTCTTCCCTTCCTTGACTATGAGTGCAACTGTTTTGGGTACAACTATTTCCTCTTGATCCTTTCTTCTCAGCTCAAACTCATAAGCTTTGAGGTCTGATAATAGTTCATGATTGGATGTTTTTGATAGGTCCATCGAGTACCTTAGAGCCATGGTCTTCATTTCCCACTCAGCTGGGAGGCTCCTTAGTATCTTCATGCACATTTCCTTTTGTATGTATTCTTTCCCAAGTGCTGAGAGCTCGTTTGTAATTTCAGTGAATCTCGCATCCACCGGGTCCATCGTTTCACCCGCAAGCATTTTGAAGTTTTCAAATTTTTGAACAACAACAGATAATTTGTTTTCTTTAATTTGCTCGGATCCTTCACAAATTAAAGTTAGTTTATCCCGCATTTCTTTGGTCATCTTGCAAGATTTGACTTTGTTGAACATGGCTTTGTCCAAAGTCTTGTAAAGTATATCCTTGGCCACATTGTCAAGGTTGTATCTTTTTCTCATCATCATTGGTCCATTCACTCTTGGTTTTTCAACCATAGTCCGGGTCTAGGAGGAGCAGACCTCTCTCTCCTTCACCGCAGCAGCTCTCCTTGCACCGTGTTCACCTTCATTATTTGCGGGCCCATCCTCTATCAATATCCATATCTCACCATGTAAAGTCGATAGATGAGCATGCATACGTATTTTCCAAATATCAAATTCTTCAATGGTGAACATAGGAATGCGTGTCAAATTTGCTTCCATGATAATAACTTTGCAAAACAAAATGGCTTTTGAAAGAACAAGTGTTAAAGACTACTTTGAAAGATTGGAGATCTAGTTCAAGAACTAGTGCGGAAGGCTCAATGAACCAACCGCTCGATACCACTTGTAGGTCCCAAGGGGTGTGAGTAAGGTTTAGAAGGTGGGGGTTGAATAAACCTTACCAACTTTTCGATTTTAGTCCTTTTAAAATATTACAGAGTTAAATACACAAAAAGTCCTCGAGAGACTAAGTTAGTTAACCAAATAGAGTTAGCCACTCAACGGACTCGATTGAGATGTTGATAGAATAACTCACTTGCTTAGTCTAAACCTTAACTTGGTTGTGATGAGATTTTCAATGGAAGACTTAACACCCTTGAATTTGGTTTAATTTTGTTTTAACACTTGGTTTTAGTACTTTGTTAATTATCGGTTGGATAGCAAATTATCGCCAGATATAAAATGATATGCGAAATTAAATCTTTGAAATGCAAATGACACAAGAATTTTTATAGAGGTTCAAGATGGGGTAATTCTTCTACTCCTCTCTTCTCCAACTCCCGGAGGAATCCACTAAGTATTGATCGAGTACGAGTGGTTATCACTCCGCATACAAGTCTTGATCACACAAATGACTTGATCCTTTAGGACTCGATCTGAGATGCCTTGTCACACAAAATTGGCTTCTCGACGACTCGGCCTTCTTCTTTACAGGCACTGCTTTGCTACTACAGCCCACTTGCTCAAGCTTCTTGGATTTCATCACAAAGCCCTCCAATAACTTGAGACTGGTTCGACCTTGAACCTTTCTACAATCCTCCTTGGAGTGTAGACCCCTTTTGATTCTTCAAAAGTTTCCTCTTCAACAGCTTTGAAGTTGTCTTTCCTTTACTGACTTGGTGTTGGATCGATTTCTTTCAAATTTAGGCTTGAGGATTTGCTTGTATAACTTGAGAGTATTTTGCGAGTTTACAAATAATGATAACCTCAATGTTCGTGGTTCAGTAACCTTTTCTCAAAGTGATTCCTCAGGCCTTTTATAGTGAACTTTCAAAAATCTGCTCGTTGAAGAGATAGGCTGATTTTCAAAAGTCACTTGTGTTCGTTGGCTTGTCTTGTTGCAGTCCTTGATATTGATATTTCCTCGTATTAAATGAACATTCAACTTTTCAGAGTCTGACACAAGGTGTAGTACTTCCCATTGGTTTATTCCTTTTGCACGCTTCTGGGACTGAGCACTTTAAGACATGGCAAGATGGGAAGTATTACTTGTTTAGGTAATATTCTTGACTTACGTAACGGATTCTTTTCGATTGTCTTGACTTGATCAGCTTCCTTAACTTCCCCAGGTGACTTCGATTCAGTTCTCAATCATTGGATGACTCATCTGTTACTTCAACTTGAGACTTGGCTATCTTGAGTTGACTTGACTGACACTTCACACAGCTGAATCCCAACTGATATTCCTTCATTGAGTTCTTGACTTCTCTCCTAGCCACACTCACCGCCTAGCAGAAGTCTTCATTCTAGTCTTGATTGACTTCTTGTGTATCCAGCATAGCCGACTTAACTCACTGCATAACCCTATCTATTACAATATAAATTACAAGGAAAATGGGGTGCCAACTTTCTAGTCTAAGTTTTACATGGTATTCATCAAAATCTAAGCAATAAATTTCCCAACAATGATATTTAATTGATTGACTGTATCGTTTTAGTCTTGATAAAAAGTTTTGGGATTTGCTATTTAATATTGAACACACTATTAGTATTAAATGTAGTGCACATAATGAGTTTTCAGCTTCTTTGTGGCATCAAAGATTAGGTCATATTTCCAAGGAAAGAATGATGAGGTTAGTTAATAATGAAATACTATCTCATTTGGTTTTCATCGACATGGATATGTGTATAGAATGTATAAAAGGCAAACATACCAAACACATCAGAAAGAAAATAACCGCAAGAATCACTCAAATATTAGAAGTAATTCACACCGACATTTGTGGCCCATTTGACATCCATCCTTGGGGTGGGAAAAATATTTTATCACTTTTATTGATGATTACTCACGTTATGGTTACTTATATCATTTGCATGATAAGTCTCAATCGGTGGACATCCTTGAGGTGTTCATTAATGAGGTCGAAAGACAACTAGATAGAAAGGTGAAAGTTGTGAGGTCTGATAGAGGTGGTGAACATTATGGAAGGTTCGATGAGAATGGACATCCAGCTCCATTCACAAAGTTTCTCGAAAGTAGGGGCATTTGTATACAGTATACAATGCCTGTTACACCTCAACAAAATGGTGTAGCTGAAAGGTGTAATCGTACTTTAATGGATATGGTTAGGAGCATGTTAAACAATTGGTCTTTGCCCCAATCATTGTGGATGTATGCATTAAAGATCATTGTATACCTTCTCGATCGGGTTCTTAGTAAGGCGTTCCTAAGACACCTTATGAATCGTGGACTAGTCGGAAACCTAGTTTAGGACATCTTCACATTTGGGGTTGCCTAGGAGAAGTAAGCCTGTATAATCCACATGAAAATAAGCTCGATGCTAGGACAATTAATGGTTATTTCAATGGCTATCCTGAAAAGTCTAAGGGGTATAATTTTATTATCCTAACCACAGTACGAGAATAGTTGAGACAGGCAATGCTCGGTTCATTGAGAATGGCCAGATCAGTGGGAGTGGGGAACCACGAATGGTGCATATCCAAGAAATTCGGGTTTCACCAATTAATTCTAATAACATTGTTCATGTTCCTATTGTTGCATCACATCCACACAATATATCGGAGTAAGAAATTGAAGTTCCAAACCCACAGATCGAAAATAATGAACAAATCCTAAATATGCCAGAGATAAATGAACTATATCAAGAGTTAATGTTACACCGATCCAAAAGAAAATGAGACCAGCTATCTCTCGATGATTATGTAATTTATTATCTTGAGCATGAATGTGATCTAAGCATTAATAAGGACCCAATCTCATTTCGTCAAAGCCATGGAATGCAATGACAATTCTCAAGAGTGGTTTGATGACATGAAAGAAGAATTAAAATCAATGAGTGACAACAATGTCCGGGAATTAGTAGAGTTGCCAGAAGGCTGCAAGCGAGTCAGATGTAAGTGGGTCTTCAAGACCAAACGAGACTCTAAAGACAACATTGAAAGGTATAAAGCCAAACTTGTTGCGAAAGGATATACTCAGAAGGATGGCACCGACTATAAGGAGACATTTTCTCCAGTTTCTAAGAAGGATTCTTTAAGAATCATTATGGCTTTGGTGGCTCATTATAACTTAGAGCTTCACCAAATGGATGTAAAGACTGTCTTCTTGAATGGAGACCTAGAAGAGGAAGTTTATATGGATCAACCAAAAGGTTTCTTGACCACATGAAAAGAAAATATGGTGTGTAAGCTGAGAAAATCTATATACGGACTAAAACAAGCTTCTCATCAATGGTATCTTAAGTTTAATGATACCATCACATCTTATAGTTTTGTAGAGAACATTGTTGACCGATGTATCTATATGAAAGTCATTGGGAGTCGCTTTGTTATTTTAGTCTTATATGTAGATGATATTTTAATGGCTACGAATGACATTAGCATGTTACATGATGTTAAGAAGTTTCTTTCTAAGAACTTTGAAATGAAAGACATGGGTGAGGCATCCTTTGTGATTGGAATAGAAATATTCTGTAATATATCACAAGGACTATTAAGATTGTCTCAAAAAGGATACATTAACAAAGTCTTAGAAAGATTTAGAATGAAAAATTGCTCGGTGGGGATTGTTCCAATTCAGAAATGGAAAATAATTAGTCAAATGCAATGTCCAAAGAATGATTTGGAACATAAGGCAATGAAATCAATTCCCTATGCATTAGTGGTTGGGAGTCTGATGTACGTTCAGACATGTACACGGCCGATATCGCTTTTGTTGTTGGTATGTTGGCTCGATATCATATTAATCCAAGTATGGATCACCGAAAGCTGCAAAGAAAGTTCTTAGATATTTACAAGGCACCAAGGACCACATGATAATGTATAGGATATCCGATCATCTCGAGATGGTTGGTTACTCGGTTCGATTATGCGGATGTGCGGACACCCGAGAATCCACATTCGATTACTTGTTTTTATTAGGCGATGGAGCAAGATCATGAAAGAGTGAGAAGCAATCTGAATTGCTACTACTATGGAGGTTGGGTTTGTGACATGTTTTGAAGCCACAATTCAAGGATTATGATTGCGGAACTTTATCTCACAAATCTGTCTTTCTTGTCGGTATGATAAGTACTCTAAAGATGCAAAATACATGGAGTTAAAATACTTGTTTGTTAAGGAAGAAGTGAAGAAACAACGAGTATCAATTGAGCATATTAGTACGGATGTTATGATAGCAGATCCGCCGACTAAGGGTTACTTGCCAAATATTTTTGGACATGTTGAAATGATGGGCATAATAGAAAAGTCATTGTTAGCAAGACATAGATATTATGTATGCATACATTGGATAGTTGTTGCTCATGATGTTGTGATACTTTGAATTCAATTAACATCTTATTTTTGTATTGGTTGTATTATCCATTATGGTTGTGTACACATATTGTTAATAGGATAATATATCAAGCTTTATTATAAAGTAATTAAATTTGAGACTTAATATTTTCTCACAAATTAAAGACAATATTGAGTTCAAATTGATTTGTGATACATGGAAGAGATCATGTTGATAAATTAATGTGTGACCGCCATGATCCAATCAATTTTGGTTCAATTATGATTAAGTGTTTAAGATGGGCTTGATAAAAGTGCACGATTATTTCTCCAATTTGTCAAATGAACCAAGTGGGAGAATTTTGTAATATTTTCAATATTTAACGGATGGTTCATGTAACATAACATTTAATAATATAGTTCATGTAATATAAATGAATGTTACAAGTTCACATTAAATGAACATTTATGGTTTTAATTAAATAGGCCAACTTTGATGGATAAGTTGGCATTAAGGCATTAAAATCAAGGGTCTAGATACCCTTTCCCCTACCTCACAAAAGTAATATACGTTAAGAGTTTGTCTTATGAATAGTCTTCTATATAGGCAAATAGAAAAGAATAACTTCTACCCATCAAGAAGTAAGAAAATGAGAGGCTGGAGGGAATATATACCATTATAGAGAGCTTTAGTTGTTTGGTGTAAAGTACAAAGTTTTATCTCCATGCAGTTTCAAGAATTGATCAAGGTAAGTATATTTATAATTATGAAAATCATGATTTATAAAGATGTTTTGGGCATTAAAGAATTTATTTGATTTATATGAAATAAACTAATCAAAAATAGAAATATCTTACACAATTTGTAGAACACTGGACTAGAACACTAAATTGATATATGATAAACTTTCAACTAACTACAAAAAGAAAGGACAAAGATAGAAAATGTAATATAGATGTGGAATGAGTAGTTAAGCCTTGCCCCAAGTATGACACATTCTAGAATCATTTTAAGAACAAAAATGTATTATGCTATAAGCCTATAAATTGCCTTTTTTATTGTTCTTTTTCATCCACCTTTCCACAAGTCATATAATTCTTAGTACACATTTTTTTGTAGATTATTGAAGTGATGGCTATCACCACATTCACCGACGAACATTCTTCCCCAATACCTCCATCAAGGATCTTTAAGGCTTCCATTGTTGATTCACACAACTTGATTCCAAAGCTTATGCCACAAGCCATCAAAAGCATTGAAATCATTCATGGTGATGGAGGTGCTGGAAGCATTAAGCAGATCAACTTTGCTGAAGGTACAATGATTTTAAATTTGTAAGTTTCATTTTATACTATTTTATTAGGGATAATTACAAAAAGGTTTGGGTTAATTATAAAAAAAAACCAGAGATGTTTGAGAATTACAAAAAAACCCTCATGTTTGATTTTGTTAAATGTATAAGAGTAATTGCAATATTTTTACAAATGTGTAGGGGGTGTTTGAAATATTTTGCTTATGAAGTGGATAAAGTATACTGCAGAATCAAATCTCACATTTTTTTTTGTAATTTTCATAAACATATTTTTTTTATAATAAACTCAAATCTCAAGGTAGTTTTGTAATTATTCTTTTTTTATCAAACATCTTCAAAAATTGAGCTAGACAGGGGGAACCACCTTGATTTCTGCTTTTCCCTGCCTACACTGGTGTTTCAATTCATTAGATGAATATCATGTATGAGATAATATTATTTAATATATGACATTCAACTAGTGAAATACCAGATGAAACAATGTAAGGAATATGAAATATGGACTGATGTTCATGTTCTTTTGTATATGGTTATATTAATGAAATAAAAATAAAGGTCAATTTGGATGGAGGCATCTAAAGATGGATTTTAGAGGGGGTTCTCAAATCTATCAAACTTGTTTGGATAAAAAACATAAATTCTAAATATTAAATCCTCTCTTCAAACTTACGGGGGTGTCCCCAACAGTAGAATTTAATGGAATTTAATGGAATTTGGATTTCCATAATGTTCCAAGTATCTTGATCAATTCGGATTTTTATGGAATCCGTTAAATCTTTAGGTCCTCAACTTGGATTTTAATGGATTCCACGAAAATCCAGTATCCTCAAACATTCAAGGAATTCAATGGAATTCTTTTATAAATGGATTTTGGTGGATTCTGGTGGAATTATAAGCTAGATTTGTCAAGGATAAATTCTCACCTCCCCCCCTCGGAATTCAAATTCCATTTTCCAATAATAACAATAATAATAAATTTTGGCTATGGTATAAAAAATAACATATTTTTCTCTCATGTACATCTCCCTAAACATCGTCTTATAATCTCAACAATTCAACACATTCTACCTCAATTTTGTAAATATTCACTATAGAGTAACTAGAGTTGATTTGTCATCTTATTACAATATTTTTAATTTTATCGATAAATTAATAAGAAATACTACTGTTATAATAATTATTTACTGGGAATCAATGTTGATAAATTTTCATTCATTCATCTTGATTAGACACATTGTTTTTGAAAATGTGGTTTTAAAATTATCTGATAAGATTTTGGTCATCAATGTTGTTTTTTGTTGAATAAATATTTTAAAAATAGTTTATGGAACTATTCCAAATTTTGACAATTTTAAATTATATTTTTGCGAAGTTTATGAAACTTCTTCTTCTTTTTCTTTTTTTTTTTTGCTAATGACTTTCTTTCAATATTTACATTTCACATTTTTAATGATTATGATGTTATGTTACTAGTTTTATAAAAACAATTAATTATACTTTTTATAACATCCAACAAATTCCACTAAAATCCACACAATTCCATAGTATAAAATTCCATTAGAATATACTGGAATCCATAGAATTCTCTTAAAATCAATAAAATTTCATAACTTAAAAAATCTTGAAAATCAAGGTTGGGGACACCCTCCTTAGTTATTTTTCGGTGGATTTCAAATCTACCCTCTAACCTAGCTATTTAAAATCCATCCAATCGTTTTTGAACTCTCACACTGCACACATATTACACACACACAGAGCACACATTTTACACACACAAACACACTGCACACACACTGCACACATTTCATACATAGTAATGTATACATTTCAGACACATTGCACACAATGCACAATCTAACACACACACACACACACACACTATTTTTATAAATTTATATTTTTTTATTATTTAGTAAATAACAACTATGAAAAAATACAACTTTCTAATGGATTTGAAATTCTTTCGCAAATCGATATCATATCCAAACAAGAATTATCAAATGGAGGCCTCATTCCAACACACCATAAGGTTTAAGTTATTCATTAATTATGTAGGTAGCCCTTTCAAGTATATGAAGTACCGTGTTGATGAGCTCAATGAAGATACATTCACGTATGGTTACACGACGGTCGAAGGCGACTCCTTGGTGGACAAGCTTGAGAAGATAACTTACTACGTTAAATTTGAGCCGTCACCCGATGGCGGCACCATTTCTAAGGTTACAAGCATTTATCACACTGTGGGAGACTTCACTCTCAAAGAAGAAGATGTGAAGGCTGGCAAGGAAAGAGTTGTAGCTATGTACAAGGTTGTGGAAGCCTTCCTCATTCAAAATCCAGATGCCTATGTTTGATTAACTTTAACTCATGTTTGGTACCAATTAATATGGCAATATCCAATAATTGATGTTTGCACTGTTTATTATTCTTCCTATTTGACCACGAGCTTGTAGCTCAGGTGGTATCACTCATCATCTGACTTCTTCCTCTCTGGATTTTGGGATCCTTTGTAAGGGTTCGAATCATGAACACATTATCTTTCAGTTTCATTGAAATTTATCCTCTCCTCCAAATCGACTCCCAACTTATTAAAAAAATTGTTCTTCCTATTTGTGGCTCTTTTTCCCCCAACTAGTGCCCCAATATTTTTTCCCTTTGTCTTGGGAGAAAATATAAAATAAAATATAGAGATACTTACAAAAGACCCCATGAGGATTGGGCTAGTTACGAAAAAATCCAGATGTTTGAAAATTATAAAAAGTCCCCTCATGTTTGATTGTCTTAAATTTAAGATGGTAATTGTGATATTTCTATTAATATCAGAGGGGTTTGAAATATATTTTGATTATGAATGAGAAAAATATGAGACAAAATTAAACTTCAAGGGTTCTTCTTTATAATTTTCAGAAACTGGTGTTTTTTTAAGTAGCCCGCTCAGGTACCTTTTGGTAATTATCCCAAAAATTTATGTACTAATTAGTATATTACTGCTGATATTCACTATTTTATATATCTATTTCATACTTTTCTCATGATAGTTAATTTACTTGAAAATAAACAGTGATAATTTGTTTGGAAGAAAAATATGAAGAGATTTTTATATTTTCTATTTTCTTTTTTCACTTTTTCTTTTTTTTCTCACTAAATGGAGAATAAATTGGGACAACTAAAATTTATTCTTTTCTCATATTACTTTGTAAAAAGACAAAAAATGAAATGTTTCAATAATTAAGGAATGTCTCTCTTTTTTAAAGTGTAGGTCCCAAGGGGTGTGAGTAAGATTTAGAAGGGGAGGGAGGGTTGAATAAACCATACCAACTTTTTGATTTTCGTCCTTTTAAAATATTACAGAGTTAACTTAAACAACTGCATCCTTGAGGGACAGCTAAGTTTGTTATTCAGCAAAGTTAGCCACTCAACAGATTCGATAGAGCGGTTGATAGAATAACTCAGTTGTTTAACCTGAACTTTAACTTGGTTGTATTGGTTTTATCAGCGGAAGACTTAACACCCTTTGAATTGTTTTAAACTTGTTTTAACACTTGATTTTGACACTTAGTTATTAATCGGCGAAATTGTTTTTTTGGTCCGTTAAGTTGGCTCGATTTTGCTTTTAGTCCTTTAATTTTTATAGGTTGCGTTTGGCAAACACTAACTTTTCTAAACCTGCAAATTTAGTTCGATTTCAAAATTTCGGGGATATCTTATACCTAAAATACTGAGTTGGGCCACTTTTCATTGAAATGACTATTTTGCCCCATTTTTTGGAAGAAAACCTTGGTCATGTGCATATCACATGACTTGTTTAATATCTTAATAAAATTAAATAACAAAAATAAATATAAGATTAAATTGAAGTAAAGAAAAAATATGAACATATATTTATAATTTTATATGAAGTTGACAAATTAAAATATATGTTTGATTTTTTTTAAATTTAATTTACACAAAGTAATCTGAGCATATATTCATAATTTTCAACAAGAAATAAATAAATAAAAAAAAACAAAAAAAAAAAAAAAAAATATGTATTTACAATTTTCAACTATATATAAAAACTAAAAAAATAGAAAACAAAAAAAAACATATATATCTATAATTTTTAACTCTAAATTAAAATTAACGAAAAAATGGAAAAATAATAATAAATTAAGTAATTAGAATAAATAAAAAAACATAAATTAAATAAAATAGTCGAACATATATTTTTATTTTTTCAATATTAAATAAAATTAAATAAAAATAGAAAACAAAAATAAAATAAATTTATTTTCTTTTTTTTTGGTTTTCCGTTTTTTGTTTTCTATTTTTTTTTTAAATTTTTATTTGCAGAAGAAAATTATAAATATATATTTTTTTCCTATTTTGTTGTTTTCTATTTTTTCTTTAATTTTAGTTTACAGTAGAAAATTATAAAACTCTATTTTTTCTGTTTTTCTTTTGTTTTTTATTTTTCTTTTATTTTATTTACGGTTGAAAATTATAGATATAAATGTTTTTTTTGTTTTCTAATTGTTTTTAGTTTTATATATAGTTCAAAATTGTAAATAAATATTTTTTTTTGTTTTTTTTTTCATCTTAACTTTTTTTAATTTTATTTACAGTTGAAAATTATGAATATATGTTCATATTATTTTCTTTAAATTAAATTAAATAAAATTTGTCGACCATATATTTTATATTTTCCAACTTTAAATAAAAATTAAGGAAAACTAGAAAAAACAAAAAAGTACATTATTTTCTTTTTCTTTTGGTTTTTCCCAAGGTTTCCCTCCAAAAAAAAGGGGCAAAATAGTCATTTCAATGAAAAGTGGCCCAACTCAGCATTTTAGGGATAAGATATCCCCGAAATTTTAAAATCGGACTAAATGTGCAGGTTTAGAAAAGTTAGTGTTTGCCAAACGCAACCCATAAATATTAAAGGACTAAAAGCGAAATCGAACCAACTTAACGGACCAAAAAAGCAATTTTGTCGTTATTAATCAGTTGCATAGTAAATAAGTTTATCAGCAGATATAATGTAAGTTTGCAGAAATGTAACAATTGATTTTTATAGAGGTTCGAAGATGGGGTAATTCTTCTAATCCTCTCTTCTCCAACTCCTGGAGGAATCCACTATGTAAAAGATCTCTTTACAAAGTGGTCAACAGTCTAGAGACAGCCTTGATCATACATCTGGCTTCTCTTCCGACTCAGCTTCTTCACATGACAGCTTCCTTGCTACTTCAACTCATTTTCTCAAGCTCTTGGATTTGATCACGAAGCCCTCCAATAACTTGATACTGGTTCGACCTTGAACCTTCCTATAATCCTCCTTGAAAAGTAGACCCCTTTTGATTCTTCAAAAGTTTGCTCTTCAACAGATTTGAGGTTGTCTTTCCTTCACAAACTTGTGTTGGATCGATTTCCTTCGAGTTTCAGGTTTGAGGATTTGCTTGAATATTCTTGAGAGTATTTGCAGGTTAATAGCTTGAATAATGCTTCATTTCTCAGGTGTGCAAGGTAACCTTTTCTCAATGTATTTTCTCAACCTTTAATAGTGACCTTTTGAAAATCTGCCCATTGAAGAGATAGGCTGATTTCAAAAGTCACTTGTGTTCGTTGGCTTGTCTTTTCTTGGTCCTCAATCTTGAGATGTAGACCCTTCCTCGTATTAAATGAATTTGCGACTTTTCGGTTCGACACGAGGTGCGATCTTCCCATTGGTTTATTCATTTTGCACGCTTCGGATGAGCACTTTAAGACCTGGCAAAGATGGAAGTATTACTTATTTAAGTAATGTTCTTAACTTCTGTGCCACGAATTTATTTCAGTTAACTCCTCTTGGCTGCTGCCTTTTTCCCTAGGTGACTCGAGTCTGCTCCAATCATTGGATGACTCATCTGTCACTTCAACTTGAGACTTGGCTTCTTGAGTTGACTTTGACTGACTCTTCACATAGCTATTCGTCAGCTGATACATCTTCAGTCGAGTTCTTGATCTTCTATTTTGGCCATACTCAGTTGTTCCACAATGAGTCTTCACTTCGATCTTGATTGACTTCTTGTATTTCCAGCGTAATCGACTTGACTCGGCTTTTCCAAATTTATCTAATACAATGTAAATTACAAGGAAAATGGGGTGTCAACTTTCTAGTTTAAGTTTTACATGGCATTCACCAAAATCTATAAAATAAATTTCCCAACAATTTTCCCATTTTTGATGATGCCAAAACTTAAAAACATTCAACAAAATATAAACAACAAAGATACATACAGACAATGCAGTAACAAAGAATGTATGCGTAGAATCGATCGTTTTATTGATCATAGTATTCTTGTCCTTTACACATCTGTTTACATTTGGTATCAGAGCATTTTATATCAAAGCAACAATACAGACATTTATGCTAGGATACTTATACAAAGTGAAAAATTACAGAAAACTTCACTAAGTATACAGATGACTTACAAAAGTGTATTTACACAAGTAAAATACAAGAAGGGTTCGCAGCAAGACATCAACGCCTTCGCTGCCTCCTTCTTTCCTCTTCAGCTTTGTCGAAGTCATCAGCTCTTTTTCTCTTTTTATCTTCTTCTTCTCTCTTTTTCCTTTCTTCTTCCTTCTTATTCTTTTCGTAAGCTCTCTTTGCAGCAGAGTCATCCCTTTTCTGCCTTTCCTCCCATTCACGTGTGGCTTTGGCACTTTCTACTGCCATCTTCTTTTGGCTTCTTCAATTTTGCGTTGATCTTCTAAATTTGCCAAGTGGCCGTGCCCAGTCCAATACACGATATCCCTTTTTCGCTCTTTTCCTGACTCAGCTCCTCTTTCTCTGAGAGTGTACTGCATAGGAGCTTTGGATTTTCCGGCTGAGTGTCTTCTAGAGCTTTGCTGTTTCTCACTGTCTTGCACACCTCCATCCTTTTTTTCCCAAATAGATCCCATGCTTTGGTTAGAGATACCGCTCAAGTAGCCTTGACTTCCAAAGGTGTTTTTAATTCTTCCATGGATCTAGGCTCAGATCCAACGTGCTGCATTAATTCACTAGGAGGGTCAATTAGAGCCTTGATTAATTCAGCTGGGAGTCCACCATGCTCTTTTAAGATCTTTTGAACACGAGCTTTCTGTTTTTCGGAGAACTCCTCAATTTCTGCTTCAATGATCTTCCTTCTTTCTGCTATTGGCACAACGGAGTGTCCCATTGGTAGGGTTACAGGGAGTTTGCTCATGATGGAGGCACTAACGTGACCTTGCTGGGGGGTTTCAGCTATCATCAAGGTTAAATCTTTCGTACGTTCCCCCTCAATTGTTTTTCCTTTCTTCTCAGCTTTCTTAGCTTCAGATTCCTTCAACTTCTCTTCTTTCAACTTCCTTAGGGAGTCCTCTTCCCCCTTTTTGGCATCATCAAAGGAAAGAGGGACCCCAGGGAACATGCCTGCGAGCATAAAGTCGAGTCTACTGAGAATGGAATTCTGTTTGGAGTCTGCTGCTGCATAAGCTGTTCGAAATTCAGAGCGAGTAACCTTGGACTCGGCTACCACCAACTTCATTTCAGCCATGAGAAGGCTGAATTTATCATTCATTGAGTTCTCTAGGCGCAAAATTTTTTTTCTCTGGAATTCTTGCAACAACTCCAGTTCTATTTTGTGAGATGCATGCAACATTTCAATATACGCCTGCATCCTTTGTTTGATGTCAGCATTGTCAGCCATCCAGACAAGCATTCTGCCATATAGTGCTTTGAAATAACGAACTTGCTCGATTCGCATGGCGAATTGCTTTGAGACCATTCTCGATCCGTACCACTATTTCTCTCAAATTGCTTTGTGAGGGTAGCGTCCCCTGTTGTCCATCTTAAATTGAGAGAGGCCATTTCTCAATCTCTTCACAAATATTCTTGAAGATTTCACCTCAAAATTTCTTTGATTCATTCCACTCTTTTAAAAGTTGAACTCTTGGAACAATTGTGTCGTAGGGATGATTAGATCTTCTCTCACGATGAATCTCCGTTGTTCGATTCTAAATCGGAGGATCGGCGTGAAAAAGGAATACCGTTGGAAAGGCATCATCACTCACATATGGGATTATTTGTTTGGGTTGTGCTTGTGATGATTCACTCTTCGTGAGAATATCCATGCGAGCTTATCTTAACGTAACATCCTTGCGGTCTGCGTAGTGGAGAATGTCTCACCGGGGCGCATGAGGTATTTTGCCTGGTGATGAGACTCATTCTAAGAATAACCGATTCCTCTGCCGCATCATCGCACTGATTGAAATCCTCTCATCATCGAAATTGAATTTTTGACGAAACGACTTTATCACTTGGTACTCGTAGTTTTGAGAACATTCTCCCGCCCTTTGTTGTCGAGGTGATATCTTCGAGACCCCAATGTATCATTCTCTTCTGAGTCATGGTTTTTATCTCTTCTTCAATTTGGTATACTTAAAGAATGTTAATTGAACTTTACCCATGGAAGTCTCAACCTCCCTTGGCCTTCTACCTCCTTCTCAATCGCAACGAGGCCTTCAATATTCCCTCTTTCTCAATCGATTGGACCATACGCATCCATGTGGAGTTTCAACCCCTAGATTGCACTTTCACCGCCTGCAGTGTTAACTCCTGGCATCCATCCTCCATGCCTCAATCAGGGAATTGAAGACAACTTTTTCAAAGCCATTTGATAGATACTCAATCGTCCGAGCTTCATCAATATCAATCATGTGGTTCTTTCGCATCTCTTCTTCCTTACTTCAAGTTAGAGTCTTCTCGCAGATTCTCCGACCCCCCGCTGGGAGAGAGTTTCCTTCAATTATAATATCACTCGCTCACTCGATGCCTTTCTTTTGAATGCTCAACCGGTCGTGGTAAAATACCTTCTTCAATTCAACTTGGGTTCCCAAAGTCCCGGTTTCATTGCCAATTCCTTGGACCCATCCTCCGACAGACAGACTTTGGACGTAGGCTGTCTGTTCCCAAAGGGTCGATTGCGGGAGAGATTGAGACGACTCTCCCGGTCCTTCAAATAATTGTTGCTCATGCAATTAGATTCTCTCATTGCGTGCTGCATGTTTGACTTCTCTGTTGTAGCAATGGGATCCATATCCTCAATCTTTACTCAACTAGATTTTCATGAGTATGCTCGTGAGTTCTAGTGAACGTGCACATCTTTGCTTTCTCAAGAGCTTGTGCTTCCTTGGCTGCTTTGGTTTTTTCCTTTTCCTTAAAGATGTGGAGAATATCCATGCAGTTATCTTCATCCAGGGTCTGAAGCACAGTATTGACTCCAAGAAATCGCAGCGATTCCTCCTCTTTCTCAATGTACTCAGGGTGAGCAAACTACGCCCTTGAGTGATATAGCTTCCATGCTCTCCATTCTCTGAAACGGCGTTGAATGTCTGGGTATAGTTGAGAGTACATGATAATATCATCGTCATCGTCTTCTTCTTGTCCTTCCTTTTCAGGGATTGAAGGCAAGATACTCTGCCGCTTCCTCGTCTTCCTTGTCGAGCAGGCAGTGGAGAGACAACTTTTTCAACGGATGTTCAATTGTCTCACCGCTTTCTTCCTCGGCTGTCTCGGCCTTGGTGAGTCTTCATCGGGACTCTGCTGATGACTTTCAACAGTTTTGTCAGATTCATCAATTACTTCAGGAGATTGCACTTCCTGAGTTTCAACAGTCTCATATGCTTTCTCTAGGAGTCGTAGATTTAGTTTGTCTTCTCCAATTGATTGCTAACTTGATCTTCTTCTCTTGGTAGCAAGGGAACCTCTTCTTCTACATTCTCTGGTTCCTGGAAGGTGATGGCTTTCGCAGCTGCCTTCCTTGGCTTGGTAGTGCGCTTCTTCTTTTTGATAGCAGGAGAAGGAGTATGGTGTTCCTCCTCTCCCTCGATTGCGGGCGGGCGACTCACCGCACGGCAGGTGCATCCTTTTTTTAGCCGCAGGGGCGCTTTTTCTTCTTCGGTGGAGAGGGTAGCGCGGTTGTGTCCTCGAGTTGAGCCGATTCCCCTCACTTGTTTTCGCCTTCTTCACGTGGGCTCTCTTCTGGGCTCTAGAGAGGTTAACCCTGAACATCTTCTTGTTGACATGGAAGGGTTTTCCATGTCGAAGGGGAATACCCTTCACTTCCATTAAGTGGCCAATCACGAGGCCATATCCAAGAGATCCTCCAAATTAAAGGATCCATCTTCCTTAAACGACTTATTCATCACATTCTGGCAGAGTCTGTTGTACACAAACTCAGCCCAGTTGAATTTCTTGCCATGCATGATCGCAGCCATGACGATCAGCTTAGTCTTTGACAGCTGGTTGAAGCTGCCAAACTTCATGTCTACACACTTGGAGACGACATCCATCAACTTACGATAGTCGTCCTTCAGCAATTTCTTATCAGTTGTGTAGACCACTTTAGCAGCACACTCCAGTTTGGCTACCTCTTTCCACGCAGCAGCCAAATCAACATCAGCTTCATTAATCTCCTTCATGCCTTCCGATGGCAACAAGTAGTGCTCCGCAAGGTCCTTAGCATTTATCATTATGTCCTTGCGGTGGATAGAAAACTTTATTCCTTCGTTCTGCACTTTCGCGTTAACATAGAACTTCGCCACCTCTTCTAGGTAGGTGTGCGAGTATTCCAAAGTCAGAAAAGCCTTGAGACCTGACTTTTCTAGCAGTTCAGCGATTTTCTTGACAAGGGTTTCATCGGAACCCTGTTTCACCATTCCTTCAAAGTCCACTGACGTTCCTGAGTGGATTTGCTTTGAGAGCTTGACAAAGTCGAACTTTGGTGCCATTTTCATAGACTTTTACCAATTAAAAACTGACGAACTTGTTTGAGGACACTTAGGGTTTTCGAGAGAGAAATAATGATGCTCGTTTTTTGCTTGAAGATGAACAGTTTCCGTATGTGAGAGAGAAAGCTGGAAAAAGTATATATAAGGGTTATGAAAGGACATGTCTTCGGATTTTGAAATTTTGATCAAGATCAACGTTCAGATTTAGCACGTCAAACCGCATTTAATTCCTTGCATTTAATGCGGCAACATTTATATCCAATCATATGCTTACTGTGCAGCTTTTTACTGTACATGTCATTATTACGCTGACGTCATCCTTAAAAATATTCCCGCTCATTAAAAACGACTGTGTTTTTGTCACTTAGCTCATAAATGACTCAGCTTATGTCAAATATGACTTAACTCTGCTTCTCTCTTTTCATTAGTGACTCAGCTGTTAGCTAACTCGATACAGCTGACTTTCCGATACGGTTGATTCACTCGACTGTTGAGTGAAATTTGCTTTTTACTCAATTTTTCATCTTCTATCTCTTCTAATTGAGTCTTCTGAGTGTCAACTCAGCTCAATTAACCCTAGCTCATTCTTAAGCTCTTCAAATCTTGATTCACAAAGGGGCTTGGTGAATATGTCAGCTAATGCTTATCAGTTGAGATATATTCCAAAGTGATGTCTTTCATTTCAACATGATCTCTTATAAAATGATACCTGACATCAATGTGCTTTGTTCTTGAATGCAACACATGATTCTGAGTGATTGCAATAGCACTTGTGTTATCACACATAATTGGAATCTCTTTTTCTTCAATCTCATAATCTCTCAGCTGCTGTCTCATCCATAAGACTTGGGCACAACAAATTTGCCCGCAACTATGTACTCTACTTCACCGTAGAGATGTGCTATTGAGTTTTGTTCTTGCTAAACCAGAAACCAATCTATTTCAAGCATTTGACATGTACGGAGGTACTTTTCCCATCAACTCGCATCCAAAGATAGATAGTCAGTCGATAACCAATAAGCTTGAATCCACCTTCCTTTGGATACCATAAGCCAACTTCCTGGCATCCCTTCAAATATCTTAGGATTCTCTTAACTGCAGTCATGTGGCTCTCTTTTGGTGCAGATTGGAATCTTGCACATACACCTACTGCAAAGGTGATGTCTGGTCTACTGGCTATTAAGTACAGCAATGATCCAATGAGTGCTCTATATCTTGTTTGATCTACAGCCTTGCCATCTGCATCCATGTCCATCTTGACTAATGTGTTCATTGGTATTTTCACAGAAGACTTCTCTTCCATACCAAATTTCTTCATTAAATCTCTGGTATACTTTGTTTGACTTATGAAGGTTCCATCCTTCAATTGCTTGACTTGAAGTCCTAGGAAGAAGGTCAACTCTCCCATCATGCTCATTTCAAATTTGCCTTGCATGAGGTTTGAGAACTTATCACACAGCTCTTTATTTGTGGATCCAAAATGATGTCATCCACATATATTTGAACAAGTAGTATACTCTCTCCATCTTGAATTTTGAAGAGTGTTCTGTCCACTTTGCCTTTGGTGAAACCATTGTCAATTAGAAATTGAGACAAAGTATTATACCATGCTCTTAGTGCTTGTTTCAATCCATATAATGCTTTCTTTAGCTTGTACACCTTATCTCCAATAGTTTTCTGCTCAAAACCTGGAGGTTGTTCAACATAGACTTCTTCCTCAAGCAGTCCATTCAAAAATGCACTTTTTACATCCATTTGATACACAATAAAGTTCTTATGTGCAACATAGGCAAGAAACATCCTTATTGCTTCTAATCTTGCAACAGGAGCAAAGGTTTCACCAATATCTATTCCCTCGTCTTGGCAATACCCTTTGGCTACCAATATTGCTTTGTTTCTTACCACGGATCCTTCCTCATTCATCTTATTTCAAAACCCATTTTGTGCCAATAACATTTTGATGGGTTGGTCTCTCGCACCAATTCCCATACTTTGTTTCTTTCAAACCGATTCACTCTTTCTTGCATGGCTTGAATCCAATGTGCGTCATCCAATGCTTGAGACACATCTTTTGGCTCTATCCGGGAAATAAAAACAAGTGAACATTGCTTCTTGTTGTGCTCGGATCTGGTTCTTACACCATCTCTCGACATCTCCAATGACTAACTCGGTGGATGGTCTCTCGGCATCTCACATCGGGTTGGAGCAAGTCGAGTTGGTTTAACTGCCTCTCTCATGACTAAGTTGTCTTGAAATTTCTTTCATTGTCATTCAATCAGACTTTCCACTGTCTTTGAGATTTAGATATCTCATCTTCATCTTGGTTGATTGCTCTTACTTGACTTTAACATAGGGACTCTTCCTCGCATAGTTGGTCGATTCGACTTTGTCGCCTAACTCTTCAATGTCTTCTCCATTCACATTAGGTTCATCAAAAACCACATGGATAGACTCTTCTGTGACCAAAGTCCTTTTGTTCAGCACTCTATAGGCTTTGCAATCAGCTGAGTATCCCAAAAAGATACCTTCAAAAGCTTTAGCATCGAAAGCCTTCAAATTATCTTTGCCATTGTTGTGGATGAAGCATTTACATCCAAATATCCTGAAGTACCTAACATTTGGCTTTCTCCTTGTCCAGATCTCGTAGGGAGTCTTGGTTAATTGTCTGTTTATTATGCATCTATTTTGAGTATAGCATGTTGTGTTAATGGCTTCAGCCAAAAATCTCTTAGGCAATCTTGCTTCAGCTAACATAGTCCTTGCAGCTTCCTTGAGAGTTCTGTTCCTTCTTTCAGCTACTCCATTCTGCTATGGAGTCCTTGTTGCAGATAACTCATGAGCAATACCATTTTCAACACAATACTGAGTAATTATCCCATTGACAAACCCAGTTCCCCTATCAGACCTTATCTTTATAATGGTTTGGCTCTTTTCATTTTGAACTCTTTTCATCAGCTGAGGAAACTTCTACAAAGTTTCCTTCTTTTGCACATGAAGATTGTCCATGTATATCTTGAATAATCATCTATCACCACTAAGGTGTATTTATTTCCACTTATGAGTTCAACAGGACCAAATAGATCCATATGCAACAGATGTAGTAATCTTGTTGAAGAAGGACTTGGCTTATCCTTGAATGAAGATTTTATTTGCTTTCCCATCTGGCATGCATCACATACACTTTCTTTCTTGTACACTGAGTCTGGCAATCATTCCACAAGATGACTCCTTGCAAGCTTGTTGATTGTCTTGAAATTTAGATGACTCAGCTTCTTGTGCCACAGCCAACTTGATTCGGCTTTGCTCTTTGCTAACAAACAAGTGCTTGGTGTAGCAGTAGACCAATATACCACATACATATTCTTCTGTCTTGATCCTTGCAGCACTATTTCATTTGATTCAATATCTTTGATCTGGCACACTCCTATATTGAATCCAACATTGTAGCCCTTGTCACAAAGTTGGCTGATGCTTAACAGGTTGAAGTTGAGGTCGTCAACATAAGCAACATCTGTGATTTCCAATCCATTCTTCTTGATAGATCATGTGCCTTTGATTTCCCCTGGAGCTTCATTTCCTCCAAATATGACTTTTGCACATCTAATCTCCTTGAATCTTGACAGGTTTTTCTTGTTTCCTGTCATATGTTTGGAACAACCATTATCCATGTACCAGGTTCCTTGGCACTCAGTTGTTCCTTGAACCTGCAATCAAGGAAATTAGTTTTTAGGTACCCATACTTGCCTGGGTCCTGAGGGTTAGTGTTGTAAGATGATCCAACCAACCTCTAACCAAATGACTTGACTCTAAGAGATTGCCATCTATCTGTGCCATAATCATAGTTCACATTTGCAAATTTCTTGGGGGTTTTAGGTTCATACAGCTGTCTCTTTTGTCTGTATGCCTGTGTGTGTTTTAGCAATTGCTTTCTTGGGGTAGTTGTGATATTTCTAAGTGTAGTGCCTGGGTGCATATGTGTGCTGATAATAGCTCTTTTGCCTTTGGAATGACCATTGCTGAGGTTTAGGTCTTTGCCATCTAGGCTTGTATTACGTTGGTCTTTGCTGATATTCCACATTGTTCCAATCAGCTTGGCTTGGGTAGTTTCTACCATTCCCAACATGTGTGTTTCTCTGATGAAACTCCTGAGGTTTTTGGTAGCTCTGTTTGTTCTTCACAGAGTACTTTCTATTTGGAGTTTGCTGAGGAACTCTGCTGGATTTCTTCTCAGCTATCCTCTCAACACACTCAACTGGTTGTTTTCCTTTCCCTTTATATCCAATGCCAGTTTGTTTGTGATTGTGCTTTGGGATGAATGTGGTTGCAACATTTGGTGTTTTGGGTTTTTGAGATGCTTCATTGCTTGAAGATCCTTTTTCGAAAATCACTCTAGGAGTTTGACTGTGCACAAAGGAATTGAATCATATGCCTGTCTTATCTCCACATTCTTTTTGACTCGTGATAAGATCATCAAATAATTTGGATGCCTTTGTAAATGAGGCAATCAAATTTTTAAGGTCATTTTCCCTCTTTTCTACAAATGGCTATTTACTCGCTATTGCTTTAGCATTCTCGGCCTTGACTCTGTGTTCTCATCGCTATGTGACTTAGAGTACTCAACTCCTTAGTCACCGTGAGTTTTGGCTTTTGAGCTGGGCTTTGTTTTCCTCATTTAGAAGTGTGTGTGAGGATTTAATGTGCTCAAAGTCTTTCATCATTTTGCCTAATGAATCATAAAGTCAATGGGTGATGAAGTGTGTATCACAGTCACTATCACTTGAATCTGAATGAGATGAGTTAGAGTGTACCTCATCTTCTTAGTCTGGTTGATCTTGTTCTTTAGCCATAAGACAGATCATGGCTTCTTCTTCAGAATCACTTGAGTAGTCAGCTTCACTACTCTCTGAGTCTGCTGCTTCTTTAGACTTAGCTGTCTCAGCAGTCTCAACAGCCAACATGGCTTTCTTCTTTTCTTGTCTTCTTTCTCTGAAGACTTTTATTTCTTCTTCATTCCTATATTTGTTGACTGGTGGATAGGAATAATCAACTGCAAAATGTCCTGGTTGTCTAGCGGTTCAACACGGGTTCTCGGCTCTTTGATCAGCTCTTTCTGTCCTTGGGTTATCAGCTCTCTGATATTCAACCCTTTGATGCTCAGCTCTCTTGGGTGGCCTATTTTCCATTGACTTAGAGGGAGCTGAATGTCTCCTGGAGGTTTCATCCTTATTTCTCTTATAGTTCTTATTGAAGAACTTGTTGAATCTTTTAACCATTAGGGCAATTTCCTCCTGGTCTATGGCTTCCTTTGGTTCAGCTCTCTTTCCATCCTTGACTATCAGTGCAGCTGTCTTGGGTACAACTGTCTCATCTTGATCTTTTCTTCTCAGCTCAAACTCATAGGCTTTGAGGTCTGAGAATAGCTCATGATTGGATGTTTTTTAGAGGTCCATTGAATGTCTTAGAGCCATAGTCTTCATTTCCCATTCAGCTGGGAGGCTCCTCAAGATCTTCATACACATCTCCTTTTGTGTGTATTCCTTTTGATCTGTCCTGGATGAGCTGGACTATCAAGGCTCCAACTTCCGCTCCTCCTCGCACTGCAAAGCCTAAACCGGAGGGGTCTCCAGCATCGGCACTCCGATTCTTCACTCAGATTCACCCTTGGCAATCGATCTACGAAAGACCCAGGGGTCACACCAGGGGTATTAAGCAATGATCCCTCCGGCGTGCTCCCCGAGATACCAGGCGTCACTTCCACCCCATCTGGTGCCATCAGAGTTTCCTTACCCTTCGTTCCTGATCCACTCATACTCACGTCTCGAACTCAGAAATTTCCCACAGATGGCGCCACTTGATCTCCCTAGATGAGCCGGACTATCAAGGCTCCAACTTCCACTCCTCCCGCACTGCGCAAAGCCTCAATCGGAGTGGTCTCCTGTCGCGGTCAGATGCTAAAGTCAGGTGATGGAAGAGAAGAATATTGAACAGTGTTTAAAGTGTATAATTATAGAAGTGAATATATGATCTGAAGTCTAACCTCTTCTTGGCATAAGAATGCCCCCTTTTATACCTGAATTTGGGCTCTTTCTCCCTCCCAGGGAGCTCCACATGTCGCCCAGTGATTGGGCCTTGATTAGTCTTTTCCCTTAGTGTGCAAAGTTACTTCCCTAACAGGTCTCCCTTCCTTACGGGTCACTTCTGGCAGGTCTCCCCCTGAGCATACTTACTTCTTGGCAGGCAATCCTTTAACCCGTCCTCCTTTATGCCTTAAAACCCGGTCGCATTAATGACTAAGTCGGGGAATGTCCTTCGCATTAAATGCCCCTTCTCAGTCGAGTTGCCTCCCGCATTTATGTCTTATCATTGATCATAAATGCCGCCATCTATCTATCATTTCACAATAACTCTCTCCTTTATGTTATTCTCAACCATACCAGCTATTAAATGCAGTTGCAGGTTTACCCCCACACATGCCTCCTTATCCTTGCAGGACCTTCAGGAATGATCTTGGTCCCCAAAGAGGGTAGGTTGAGTTGCTTGAGCTTTTAATTTCCTTGGTAAGATCCGGCCAAAGACAGACCTGCCCCAAGTAGACCTGTCTCTACCTAAGTTGGGCCGGATCACCTTTCCAAGAGCTAAAAGCTCATTTGTGATCTCAGTGAATCTTGCATCCAGCTGATCCATAGATTCTCCTGCAAACATTTTAAAATTTTCAAATTTTTTTGAACAAAGAACAGATAATTTATTTTCTTTAATTTGCTCGATCCTTCACAAATAAAAGTCGTTTATCCTGATTTCTTTTGATGTTTTGCAAGATTTGGCTTTGTTGAACATTGCTTTGTCCAAAGTCTTGTAGAGTATGTCCTTGGCCACATTGTCCAAGTTGTATCTTTTCTGTCATCATTTGTCCACTCGATCCTTGGTTTTTAAACCATGGCATTCTTTCTTTAGCAACATTTTTCTTCTCCTTCACCGCAAATTTGCTCTCCTTCTGTAGTGTTCACTTTCAATATTTGTAGTGGCCCATCCTCTATCACAAGCCACATTTCATCGTGTAGAAGCGGATAGATGAGCCTTCATACGAATTTTCCGGTCATCAAATTCCTCAACAAAGAACATAGGAATGCGTGTCAAATTTGCTTCCATGATAGTAACTTTGCTAAAAATGAAAGATTTTGAAAATACAAGTGTTTGAAACATTTTTGAAAAGATAGAGATCTAGTTCAAGAACTGGTCATGGGAAGGCTCAATAAACCAACCGCTCTCATACCACTTGTAAGTCCCAAGGGGTGTGAGTAAGGTTTAGAAGGGGGGGTTGAATAAACCTTACTAACTTTTCGATTTTAGTCCTTTTAAAATATTACAGAGTTAACTCGAACAGCTGCATCCTTGAGGGACTGCTAAGTTGGTTATTCAGCAGAGTTAGCTACTCAACAGACTCGATAGAGCTGTTTATAGAATAACTCAGCTGTTTAACCTGAACTTTAACTTGGATGTATTGGTTTTATCAGCGGAAGACTTAACACCATTTGAATTGTTTTAAACTTGTTTTAACACTTGATTTTGGCACTTAGTTATTAAACAGTTGGATAGCAAATAAGTTTATCAGCAGATATAATGTAAGTATGCAGAAATGTAAATGTGCTGAAAAATAAATGACATAGTTGATTTTTATAGAGGTTCGAAGATGGGGTAATTCTTCTAATCCTCTCTTCTCCAACTCCTGGAGGAATCCACTATGTAAAAGATCTGTTTACAAAGTGGTCAACAGTGTAGAGACAACCTTGATCATACAAATGACTTCTCTTCCTCGAACTTTCTTCTTCAGGCGGGCGCACTCTTGACTCACTTTCTCAAGCTCTTGGATTTGATCACGAAGCCCTCCAATAACTTGATCTTGGTTCGACCTTGAACCTTCCTACAATCCTCCTTGGAAAGTAGACCCCTTTTGATTCTTCAAAAGTTTCCTCTTCAACAGATTTGAGGTTGTCTTTCCTTCACAGCTTGTGTTAGATCGATTTCCTTCTAGTTTCAGGCTTGAGGATTTGCTTGAATATTCTTGAGAGTATTTGCAGGTTAATAGCTTGAATAATGCTTGATTTCTCATGTGTGCAAGGTAACCTTTTCTCAACGTATTTCCTCAGCCGTTTATAGTGAACTTTTGAAAATCTTCCCGTTGAAGAGATAGGCTAATTTCAAAAGTCACTTGTGTTTGTTGGCTTGTCTTTTCTTGGTCCTCAATCTTGAGATGTAGACCCTTCCTCGTATTAAATGAATTTGCGACTTTTTTAGGTTCGACACGAGGTGCGGTGTTTCCTATCGTTGGTTTATTCCTTCGCACGCTTCTCGGGATGAGCACTTTAAGACTGGCAGCATGGAAGTATTACTTATTTAAGTAATGTTCTTGACTTCTGTGCAACGGATTCATTTCGATTAACTCTCTCTTGTTTTTTTTTTTCCCCAGGTGACTTGAGTCTGCTCCAATCATTGGATGACTCATCTGTCTCTTCAACTTGAGACTTGGCTTCTTGAGTTGACTTTGACTGACTCTTCACATAGCTGTTCCTCAGCTGATACATCTTCAGTCGAGTTCTTAGTCTTCTATCTTGGCCATACTCAGTTGTTCCACAGCGGAATCTTCACTTCAGTCTTCAGTTGACTTCTTGTATTTCCAGGCGTAGCTGACTTGACTGACTAAATTTTTCCAAATTTATCTATCTATTACAATGTAAATTACAAGGAAAATGGGATGCCAACTTTCTAGTTTAAGTTTTACATGACATTTATCAAAATATATAAAATAAATTTCCCAACATAAAGTCAGTCATCAAGTCACCTTTTTTGACTAAAACATTAAGCTATTTTCTTTTACATTACTTTTTAACAAGAAAAATAATAATATAATATTCTATTAAAAAGGCTAAATATCATAACCATTTTATAGTGGTATTTGATAGATATGTCCTTTGATTTAACAAAAATGTAACTCAATTTTATGGGCAAAATTGATTTGTCCTCTAAGTGGACCTTCTTGGAGATGTAGTCTGCACTTACTTTGATTTTGACATTTAGTCCTTTATTTGATCGATTTTTGAACATTTGATCATGTCACCTACTGTAGCAGGTAACTTTGACCGAAAATGCTTACTTGATATTTGTTTTAAATAAAAAAACATTGATAATGTTATTGCTGACATGTATCTTAGTTGGACTTTTTTTGGAGGGAAAACTATTTGTTTGTGGCAAAATGGAGGGAAATTTGTGGCTTTTCCCCTCTTTTATACATTTTACATTTTCATTTGTCTATTCGACACTCTCACTCATTTCAAAACATAAAAAGAAAAAAAAGGGCTGCACAATGGCGACGTCTTCCTCACCTGGGTTTGTGTATTGTGATTGTGGAAGAAGATCTTAACTTAAAACAAGTTGGAGCAAAGACTATCCTGAAATAAAATTTCATGATTGCATAAACTCGAGATTAAGTTTCATCCAAACCAAATCTCAATTTTTTTTTATGTTTCTGTAACTCTCAGTTTTGTTTTCCTGTTTTTGTCCCCGATTTTCATGTAGAGTGGTGGATGTGGTTATTTTGCTTGGGAAGATCCACCCATTAACTACAGGGCTGGAAGCATCATTCCGAACTTACATTAAAGACTATTTGCTCGTGATGAAGAGTTGAGAAAGCTGGGCAGAGAGAAGCTATGACTGAAATTGTTGCTTTTGTTGTAATGGTTGTTGTTCTTCTTCACATGGGTGCTTTATTGAAGCTTAGATTTCCAGTGTTGTGTTTCCATGTACATTGTTTAGGTTTCCAGTTTTATGTAAGCTTGATGTAATGGTCTTATGTTGTTTGTTGTTTAGGTTTCCAGATTTCCAAAGTACATGTAATCTTGATGTAATTGGACTTATATTGTTTATTGTTTAGTATTTATGTACTCCCAAGTGTTCTGACAAAAAAATGAAATTGAAATATCATAACAAACATAAATGTGCAATAAGTTGGAAATATTATAGCAACCTGCTCATGACATTCTAAAATTCCAAAATAAGTCATAAAATACCCTCTGATCATGCAAAATACCATAACAAAATGTCATCACATGTTCCAAAATACCATACCAAAATGTCATTTGATTATCCAAAATACCATAACAAAATACATAGTAAAATGTCATCACATGTTCTAAAATACCAACAAAATACAAAATATCATAGCAACTTGATTATCCAAAATACAATAACAAGATATCCACAAAATGTATCCATAAAAACTTCACAGTATAAACATCAGTATGTCTCACATCAAAATCTTCAACAAGGTCTTCATAGTAGCTTTTTTCCCTTATCTTGATCTTTCCCAGATAGGGCTACTGACAAACTGGAAAGTTTCACAAATTTTTTTCTTCCTTTCTGTCTCTCAGTGACATCCTGCCTTTTTTGCTCCAGGAATTTATCATACATGGATGGTGCGCTTTTTGTTTGGACTCTTGGGGTCTTAAATCTTGATTTGCCTTTTTGTTTGTTGGTTTGACTTGCTTCCTGACTTGCCTTTCTCACCTGTAAGCATAAGTCAATTCATATGATTTTGGTAACAAGAAATTGACTACAAGTAGAAAACAACATATTATATACGTCTACTTTGGTTGGCGTTTGTGATATTTCAGCTTGAGTCTCCTGACTGCATCATTCACATTGAGTGAAAATTGAATCAGCAACTCGCAGAGGGCAATATCTTTTGTTGTGACCTCAACTCCGCATTTAGAATATTTAATCGTTTGCTGATTTCACTTTAGCTTGTTTTGATCTTTGTTCTTTTGGGGGACCCCTGCTTTTTTTTTTTTTTTAGGGACCAATTTTATCAGGTTCCCATCTTCTTTCTTTGGTTGATCTGCTAGCTTGTTTACCAAAGTTGGGTGGTAGTGGGGGGATGATGTCTGATTTTTAGAGATGTCAATAAGGGCTAGCCCGTCCTGGCCCTATCCTAGCCCCTAAGGGCTAGAGCTAAAAAATCCTGAAGTCATAAGGGCTTAAAAATCTAGGCCCAACCGTAGCCCTACAGGCCAGGGTCGAGCTACGGCTGGCCCTATAATTCATTTTTTCTTTTTTCATTCATTTTATTATGTCATATCCTTCTAAATTTAATATCTCTAATCATATCAAATACTAATATAATATAATCTAATAAAAATTAAGTAACAATCGATGAGATTTCATCTAAATAATTTTATGAATTAATAAAATAACATCAACAATTTAATATTCAAACAATCTAATCATGGATTTTTATATCATGTTCCTTCATATTCATCAATTATAATTTGCCAAGATTAAAAAATAATTGATAAATGAGATCAAAATTTAGATTTGATAGTATTATATGTATAAATTTAAATATAAATCTATAAAATACCAAAACTTTGTTGAAAAAAAAAAGGGCCAAGTAATGTGCTTTCTAGCTAAGGCCAATTAATTAGGGCTAAAAACCATGATGTTATAGGCGCTTACAAAATGCGCCCAACCCTAAATTTTTTAGGGCTGGGCCCTTATTGCATCCCTACTGATTTTACCCATTCATTTCTACCATTCATAAGCATGATAATAAAGAAGTTGACCTTTTAATAAGTCTCCACTGAGTAGCATTTACTGGTATAGTCATTTAAGTCCCATCCTTGACAATAAATTGCTCAAATGGCATGTTTACAAGGGATTCAGGTTAAATCCCGCTTCCTACATCCACATGTCCCCTTTTCCAAATCCATATTGTACTGATTGCCATCGGTGCATCTAAATTGGTAGTGCATGTCATTTTCCTTAACAACTATATAGTCAACATGTCTCTCTATATGACCTTCAATTATCTTTTGGATAATCTTTAAATTTTGTCCATCCTTAGGGTAGAATTTGATATCGCCCTTAATGATTTCTCTTTCAAATGACTTCCTAAGTGTATCAATTGACAACAAACTCACCTCAACATAATCAAATTTGTAGGTTGCCCCCCCTGAATACTCCATACCACATATTTATCCCCCAAAATGAACACATAATGTGAGTAAACAAATTTCTGCATTTGTAAAAAACAAAGTAAAAAGATAAAATACACGATAGAACTAGAAAGCACCAATAAAATTAATATATATATATATATATATATATATAACCTGACATAATCTTAACAAAAAGGACCACTTGATCTTTGAGGTCCCCCACCACACTTTATGAAAGAATCTTAACAAAAAGTCCATTTTTTATCTGATAAAACAAAACAAAATATTTGTTTTTGGGGTGAAATTGAAGACCGAACAAAACAAAAAGGTTCGCATAGAGAATTATTAAACTATCCATATTGTAGTAAGGTGAATCAAAGAATTCTAGTTCTCTTAGCTTCATTGCAATCAAGAGTTCCACCCAGGTCCAGGTGGCTTTCTTTGTGTAGCAAGATGTTGGAAGATTTAGTGGTTTTTTGGTGCAGACTGGGTTGGGGTTCTTCGTGAATCAAATTTGGGAAGATTTTAGGGTTTGTTGAGATGTGTTTGGAGAACTTAGAATCCCTAATTACTTTTGGGTTGCTTCTAATTTTTCCTCCGAATACACGCCAACAATAACTTAACATTATAAATATTTTTTTATTTAAAAATGCAAAGTCAGCATTCTCGGTCATCAAGTATTGCTATGAGAAGATGACATGACCAAATATCTGAAAACTGGTCAGATAAAATACTAAATATTAAAATCAAAGTAAGTGAGGATTAAATCTTCGAGGAGGTCCACTTAGAGGACAAAAATAATTTTGCCCAATTTTATGCCTTTAGGCAATTAAACCAAATGTGCCGACAACCTAGGTCAGTCAAAAGGCAACAACCATAAATAAGAACAGTCGTTAGTATTTACGTGAAATCAAAATATAGAAGATTTTTAATTATTCCAAACTCAAAACAATGTAATAGGGCAAATTGGCCATTCACGTTTTTTGAAAATTAAAACTAATCACACTTTTCAAAAATATGTTTTTAATTATTTTAAGTAAAAATAACAAATATACCCTCATTGTAATCGTTGATGAATTACTTAGCCTTTTTTTAATATTCGATGTGGTACTAGTCCCTAGAATTGAAAGAACTAGCAAAATGGACAATTGAACTAGAAAATGGCTAAAAAATATTTGTTTAAAAAGTATGACTTATAAATATTTTGTTGTGGACAATGACCAAAAATCCGACGACTCCTCAAAATAATTGCCAATAGTAGTTTTTCAATTTCTTGTGAGCTAGTTTATAATAGTATCAAATTGATTCAATTATCAATTTTTTTAGTATACTGGGGAATAGTAGTGAACAAACACACTCATACGAGATCGGACCCGAGTCATTCACCCTGATAGCACAAGCCTCTAATACTAAAGCACAAGGTTGATCCCGATCCAATAATCAAATTACTTGGCTCAACCTTTCACAAATCTTTTTATTTATAAATAAGGGGATTGATTTTGAATTATGAGCAAACTTTAGGAATATTTTTTATATACTTTATATATATTTGCATGGATTTAATGGACCATATCAAATTTATTTGAAGAAAAATGTATACGAATTTATAATTGTCACCATATCTAAAATGATTTTTAGGGGAAAAAACAAATCAATATTATCAGTATACTTTACTCATCACCCCTAAATCTCCATGTCGAACGACAATTCCCAAGCTCCTCTTCAAACATTGTTGTCTCCGCCCCCTCCTTTATTACTTCCAAATATCTCATACTCTCAATCTCAACTATTTTTGTCTCTGCATTCTACTCTTTCTCCGCCCTTTTAATTCTCGGTTCTCCCGGCAATCCGACATCGTTTTGTACCATCCACGGCGGCGCTCCGCCTGTAGAAGAAGAGTTTTAGTCACTCATGGCGCAAGCACTGAATATCTTCATTTCCACCTCGCATTCCCCCAAACCCCTGATCTCCTATCGCTCCGCACCATTTTCCACCTCCATTTCCCGCTTTTCTTTCATAAAAATCCATAAGAAAACCTCTCTGTTCATCAAAGCCTCCGCATCCGATCCAAATCCTGCCATCTTAACGTCCGATAACGGCGCTGGCTCCGCTGCGCTGCAGGACCCCGCACCTTCTCCGACGGTTTCTGATTCCAGCTCGATTGAGGTTGATGCCGTAACGGAGGCGGAGCTTAAGGAGAACGGGTTCCGGAGCACGCGGCGTACGAAGCTCATTTGCACGATCGGTCCTGCGACGTGTAAGCCGGAGCAGCTGGAGGCGCTGGCGGTCGGAGGAATGAATGTTGCCAGGATTAATATGTGCCATGGCACGAGGGAGTGGCACCGAGAGGTGATTCAGCGCGTGAGGAAATTGAATGAGGAGAAGGGTTATGCGGTTGCGATTATGATGGATACTGAGGGGAGTGAGATTCACATGGGGGATCTCGGTGGCGCTTCGTCAGCCAAAGCTGAGGTACTATTAGAAACTTGATGAACATTCTTTTTGTTTTCGAATCGAAATTTATTTGAACTTACTTCATCTCGTAAAGAAAGAAATTTTGGTGGGAGAATAATAGTGGACTTATAGACTTATAGTTAGTGAAAGAATGTGATACTTTTGATGCCGTGTGAATTACGGGTTTATGTAAGCTGGAAATGTGTACAGATAAATTGCACCTTTGAAGTCCTAATTGTTGGTGAGCTAAGGTGCAACTTGGAACTTCCATTTTTGGGTTTGCAATTGTAAGAAAGACTGTGGCATCAGCTGTCAGCTCCATGATGAATGTATAATTACCAGAAGGCTGCTATATTTCTACAATGGTTGTGAATTATTGGGTTAACACTGTATACATTTGTGTAGGTTTGGTTTATATGTAGTTTCATATCAACATACAATTTTGGGAAAGCGAGTTGCAGATTTAAAGAATGAAGAAAGGATATTATCGGTGTAGCTAAATGATGTGATTTTTTTAATTAGGTAATTTATATTGATAAACCAGAGCATCTGTTTAGTTCATCTATATCTGTTTCTACCTGTGGGAAGAGTTTTCTTTACCAAATTAGAGTGGAAAATTACAGAATTTTTTTTTACTTTGTCCATGCAAATGAACCATATTAGTTAGCTGAAAACATCATATACACTCAAAGAGCTTCTGTTATCCATGCACCTTAGGATGGTTTTAGTGATAAGGTTTACCATCTTATAAACCAAATTTCAGTCGAGTTCAGCCATTAAGGAAAGCGTCTGTTGGTATCTTAGAAGCTCCAAATGTACAAGATTTATCTTAAGCTCAGCTGAACACCCTCTTACACCGAGAAGTAATGTATTGGAGACATGCATGCATTTTATTTTTTAGAAGCAATAACAAAATGATCTTTGTTGTTGGAACTCATAACATAGTTTTATCATGTACTACGGCTGAATCCTGAATTTTGGTGATCTTATGCAGGATGGTGAAATATGGACTTTCAGTGTTCGAGCTTTTGATTCGGGTCTTCCTGAACACACCATTAATGTGAATTATGATGGCTTTGCTGAAGGTTAAAAATATCCAGTTTCGTATAGTATTACATATTAAGCCTTAAGCAAATGTTATTTTTGCACTTGATTTGTGATGTTCGAAAAGATATGCGTGGTGCTTATAAATGGTTGATTCTCGCGTGACAGATGTAAAAGTAGGTGATGAACTTCTAGTAGATGGTGGCATGGTGAGGTTTGAGGTGATTGAGAAAATTGGTCCAGATGTCAAGTGTCGCTGCACAGATCCTGGACTTCTATTACCTCGGGCTAACCTGACATTCTGGCGTGATGGGAGCTTAGTGCGTGAACGTAATGCAATGCTTCCTACAATATCCTCAAAGGTCTGTGCATCTCCTTCACCTTGCTTCCTTCAAAAATCAATTCGTTTATGTCAAGTCTGAGTTTTACTCCAGCCAATTTTACTGCTTCTAAAGCCTTCTGCCATGAAAAATTTGATCCTATTATTTGGTTTGATGAGAAATGTGTCAAATTCCTGTGCAAATTGAAATGCAGGTGGATAGCATTCTATAACTAGAATCCATATTCCATTCTCTGTGTTGTGTTCCATCTTAGTCATGCTTTGTGAGGAGAAATTTTTTGTTGGAGGGACCTCAGACCTTCAAACATTAGTGACATGAAGGAAATTTGGCATATTTCTTGTTCAGTTGGTGGTATATCCAAGAGTCCAACTAACACGCACTGCATCAGCTTAAAAAATAGATCATGGTGTATGCTTTTATTTGCTAATTACTTTGTATAGGGAATGATTACTTTCTGCTCTGGAATAATGTTATGCCAGATTAAGTCTATTTATGTAGAAAACATGGGTACTAGAAAAAGGTCCGGAAATAGAAGTGATGAATGTTGCGGAAAAGGTGCAAGTTAAGCTAATGTAGATGAGTGGCAGATGATGGATAAATTTTGGATCTGGCGATCTATTGGATAAATTTATATATTTTCTGAAGATGGCCTGGGAATAGCTTGAATATGACATTGTTTGTTCACTTTCATTAACAAGCAATTTGTTGTTCATTGCGCACATGTTTTTTTGTTTCTTTAATTATTCTCACTCTAAGCATTACTCCTTAGGATTGGCTGGACATTGATTTCGGGATTGCTGAGGGTGTTGAATTTATCGCTATATCATTTGTCAAGTCTGCGGAAGTTATAAAGCATCTTAAGAGCTATATCCAGGCACGTGCTCGTGATAGGTGAGATACATTGTCAGTTATTTCCAGATTCTTACTGTCTGTTGCAGAGGTGAACCCAGGATAGCTCTCCATCATCACTTTTGCTAATCCCTTTTGGTCTGCACGTGTTTGATTCTTTAAATTTCTCTTTTCATTTGATCTTTTTGGGATGGAGTTTTGTTTTTAGACGTCATATAGGGTCTTTATGGCCTCTTTAAAAGTCAGTTTGAATATTGTTGGCCATGAGAAACCTCCAGTTTACTAGTAAGCTGTTCATATATGCCCCAAACACGATGTCTCAAATCTGTGTTCGCTGATCTGTACATCTTTTTTTTTCTAAGTTAAAGCAAATTTTTCTATATAACTAATCAATTGATGTATGATGCAGTGACATTTCTGTGATTGCAAAAATAGAAAGTATTGATTCATTAAAGAACTTGGAGGAAATTATCCAAGCATCAGATGGAGCTATGGTGGCAAGAGGAGACCTTGGTGCACAGATCCCCTTGGAGCAGGTTCCATCAGAACAGCAAAAGATAGTTCAAGTCTGCAGGCAATTAAATAAGCCAGTTATTGTTGCCAGTCAGTTACTTGAATCGATGATAGAATACCCTACACCTACCAGAGCTGAAGTAGCTGACGTGTCTGAAGCAGTTCGACAGCGAGCAGATGCATTAATGCTTTCTGGTGAGTCTGCCATGGGCCAGTTCCCTGATAAAGCATTGACTGTTCTGAGAAGTGTTAGCCTGAGAATTGAGAAATGGTGGAGAGAGGAGAAACGTCATGAAGCTATGAAACTCCCTGGCATAGCATCTTCTTATGCAGACAGAATATCGGAAGAAATATGCAACTCTGCTGCTAAGATGGGTAAGAAGCATTTATTTTCAGTTTGATACTTAATATACATTTGGTTTTAGGATAATTACAAATACTACTATTCCTGAAATTTAGCCTAATTGCAAAAAGTCCAATTATCATTTGAAATTACGAACACCCCTTAAGGTGTTACAAACACCCATTGAAGATTTGTATTTACCTAAAAATACCCCCTTAACGTGTTACAAACACCCCTTGAGATTTGCATTTACCTAACAAATACCCCCAGGGTGCAATTAATAACAAATGTCAAGGGGTGTTTGTAATTTTGAACAATAACTTGGTTTTTTTTGTAATTAGGCTGAACCTCAGGGGTAGGTTTTGTAATTATCCCTTTTTTTTTTATATATTTTCTACCTTGGCAAAGGAGATGGGCTGTTGAGATGGTACGATATAGAGTCTCCAACATAACAACTGAGACCTTCAAAGACAAATATTTTAATTGATGTTACACACAATGCTGCAGAATAAACTATCTCCTGATAATCATATATTTCTTTTGCTCACATCCCACTTGTATAAATGTGTCGAATGCTAAAATCATTTGGTTTTATAACCGCGCACCCCTGCATGCTAATTAATGAAACCATAAGCTGTTCCTTCTGCTATCATCCCCTGTTTTATCTTTACTAGTTTGAGGTGCTGATTTGGGATCTCATACTGCAGCCAACAATTTGGAGGTGGATGCTATTTTCGTCTACACCAAGACTGGTCACATGGCATCTCTCTTGTCACGATGCCGACCTGACTGCCCCATTTTTGCGTTTACTACGACGACGTCTGTACGCAGACGCCTGAACCTTCAGTGGGGTCTAATACCATTCCGTTTGAGCTTTTCTGATGATATGGAAAACAATCTCAACAAGACGTTCGCCTTGCTGAAAGCTAGAGGAATGATAAAATCAGGGGACCTCGTTATTGCTGTCTCTGACATGTTGCAATCTATTCAAGTTATGAATGTCCCATGAGATGTCATTTCATTTTGGGTAAAAAAGTCATTTTATCATTAAGGGTTTGGTATGAATATAATCAAATCCAGATCCATGAAGTCCCAACTTCAATTGCTGGATGTGTTTGTCAGGTTAAAGGCAAGTTTAACCTTGCCGAGAAATTTTCCTTAATACTGAGTGATGCAAATGTAGGCCCTAAGTCGAGATGTATTTTCTCTTTTGTACCTTTTTTTTTTTTTTTTTCTGAAGTTGTATGATGGTGATATGTTGTACTATGACTTATTATAATAGAAGCTTTTGTCTTGTTTGAGATATCCTCATTGCTTGGATCACCAATTAGCAGTTATTAATAATCAACTGTCAACGTTGATCTGTTCTATGATATCCTTTTTTATTTTACTCCATTTCGGCTTTTTCCCTATAGCTTGTTTTGGTGATCTCAGCTTACTAATATATTTTCTTTGATTGACCCGTTGAAAGGAATTACACAAAAAGAAGCACCATTTAATGAAATAATCGGTTATTTGATCAAGTCATGTGTTGCAAGTCTAGAAGACCTTGAATTGCCTGAGGAAGGTGAATCTGACAGGTTTGGCATCTTCTCTTATGCATTTTTCGTTGCGGCAAAATGACATTATTTATTTAATGATGTCCTTAGCTATGCTTGAAAATATTATCTCCGAAAGAATAACCTGGTTTACACTACTGGTGGTGGCAATAATTTGAATTTGACTTTTTCAACAATGTTCTAAGTTTCAATATGTATATGAAGATGTGAGATCCTATGATGGAAACAGTCTTTGATATGGGTTTGTTTTTCCAAATTCGCGCTAGCCAGTTTATTGCAAGCTTGTTCAGTAATTAATTTGTGCTAAGTTAAAATTTCTATTAATAGCTTATATATTTTACAGTTTTTGACCCAGGATCAGGATCTGCATAATTTCACACATTTACATTTTGCACTGTGGAGTGTGGACTGCACAAAATATCATAGTTGTTTCACTTGTGTATTTTTCCAATTGTATGAGCTGCGGTTGTGTGTGGTATAGATAATTTTGGATTCTCTTTTCCAAGTCACCTGCTAAACACAAGACTTTGAGGTTACAAGTAAACCTTCTGAAAGAGACTATACAACTGAATGTAAACTTGATTCTGAAATTGAATATTATCTTTGACTTTGATCAGCGACAAACCCCATATCTTTCTCCACTCTTATAAATCTTTCTACAACATATATTTTGAACTAAAAAACATATATCAGCATTAAACCCCTACCAATCTTCTATTTTAATAGATTTTTTCATTTAGTTATTTATTTAACTTGTTTTGTTGTTATGCAGCTTGTTGATAGATTTTTATTTTTTGTTGTTTCAAATTATGGAAAAATGAGTGAGCAACATACTTTAACAGCTTTTTGATTGCATTATATCATCATTTTGCCCAAGCTATGATATCAATGTCCTATTTATTATGCTGAAAACACTGTAATTCTTCTATTTTCAATGGTGATCTCAATTGTGATATCAACTGATAGCGCGCGTGTTAATACAATAATACATCAAGATTGATGTGAAACAATGATATATAAAGATCTTAATCAAGTTGCTACTTAATTATTTTAGAGCATCTCAAAGAGGGGGTGCTCTATCTTCAATTTGGAGCAAAAACTTAATCCAGCACTATGCCAAAGCCTGCATCATGTTGAAAATGTGAACAATTTTGCAGCAGAGATAGTGTGACACTGTAGTTGTGCAAAATTTCACTTTTTTGTTTGTTTAAATTAATTATTTTAGTATACGAAAATATGAACTAAAATTAAATGTTATAAAATATTCATTTTTAGTGCAAAATTTACTACAAATTGCTTGAGATGGAGTGTAGATTTTGCACCAAACTAGTGCAAAATACGCACTAAAATAGTGCAAACTGCGGGAGATGATCTTATGCTCCTGTTCAAACTTCTGGGTCCATCCCATCGTAATTGCACATTAGAAATTTTCAAACTTCTATAGTTCTAATTATTGAATGGTGATTACTTGAGAGTTGAGACATCATCATCGAGTCAGATTTTTTCCACAGTATGTTGAGATTAATTGTATGATTTTGTAGACATAGCAACATAACTTGTATATTTATTAGGTGATATTTCAAAATTTTGGTAACTTGTAAGTATATTCCTGAAGAAAAAGCAGCATCTCTTGATTATACACCACACGCTTTCTTTCATCTTCATAATGCAATGGGCCCTGGTTTTGCTCATCCCTTTCTGTTCCTGAAAACAATTTTCAGGAAAAAGTTTCAGAAGTGACATTTAAGCCTTTATCCCACCTGCCAAACCACTAAACTGTTTTTTTTTTTTTTTTTGGAAATACACATCTTCTCGAAAATTTGTGTTGTTAACTTTGAGACACTCAAAAATAGTAAGAAAAACACAAATAAATAAATAAAGAACCTCAAGATTCAATGTAGTTACTTTGACGTAGTTTAAAATTTAATTTCACCAGGAAGGAATAGTTACAAAAACAAGAGGTATAGCCTATTATAAAAAAAATAGAGTTATTTTTCAAAATTAAAATACACCCTTAAAGTGTTACAAATACCCCCATTGAGGTCATTTATCTAATAAATACCCTTTTTGAGATTGCAATTTGTAAAAGAGAAACAAATGTCAATAGGATATTTGTAATTTTGAAAGATAAGTGAGTTTTTTTGTTTGTAAGTAGCTAAACTTGAGTGGTAATTTTTGAAATCAAACCCTAAATAGAATGTGCTAGTATGATTCCCAAACATCATTTAGTACTTGCAAATATCCTTGGCATTTGAGGACTCTATTTGCCAAAACTTTTATCTTAAAAATGAAAAAAGATATTAAAAAAACAAAAAAGGATTTTGATGATATGAGGTCATCATCAACCGGCCCAGCCATAATGCACCTGAACCCACCAATTCTTTCAACCTAAAAAATGTTTAACCAAAATATTAGATTATTGGTCATCTTAAAGAAAAATTGATGAATCAGTGGACAGTTCTTTTGTGTATTGAGTGACCTAAACCTCAATTGCCGAAAAAAAAAAGAGAGAGGCTAAAATACACAATTTTGATGACATCTTCTTTATGCTTTTGGTCATACCAATGGGAGATGAAACCACCAAGAGAGAGGTTTGGGTGAAAAGGATAAAAAAAAAGAAAAAAAACAAAGCCATCATTTCATGTACTCCTTAGCTTTTCTTATCAAACACCTTTATGTCTTCATCTGTTACTATCATTTTAAATTTAATCATGATTTTTTTCAATGTTTGTGACACCCTCTTTTTGTCAAAATCGGTGCATACAGACATGCCTATTTATTCTGTAATAGGGAACCCACTCTCTTTCAGGGGGAAAAAAATAACATCAGCCCGTGAATAGTTTTAGGGAGTGTTTGGTTGTTTGCAAAAATTATTGTTTTTAGAAGAAGTGATTTACTGTATCAAAATTAAAATTGAGAATTATAAGTTGTTAGAAGCGCGATTGGATATTCTTTTTCATTTTAAATTTTTTATTTTTTTCAGAGAATAGTGGTAAAAAAAATTTGGAAGAAAAAAGATGAATTTTGATAGTGTGATTAAATGTGAGATGAAAAAGTAACGATTAAAGTTGATTTGATTTAAAAATAGTAAAATAATAATTGATTATGATTGGTACGTAGTTAGAAATGTGTGAGTGAGTGAATAGTGAAATTTGTGGGAGAATGTATAATAATGATTAGTTTTTTTTGTAAAAAAATATGTAGATGTGATTGATAAGAGAAAAAATGAGAAAAAGTAAAAGTGAAAGAATAGTATATTTTCTGAAAATTTTCATAAACAATCGCATGTTTGGTAAAAAAAAATTCTTCAGCGGAACGAAAATGGAATCTCATCCATGTCCAATCGCAACCTTAATGTTTGCAAATATAACAAGAAGTTGGGAATGTTTGGTGAAAAATTGTAATTTGTGAAAGTTAAACCAGAAGTAGAATCAGAAATCTAAAACACTCATCTTCCTGCTTTTAGATTTTGATTACATAAAACATAATCAGAAGAAGTTGATATTTGCAGACACTAAAAAATGGATTTTTTCAGCCAAATACTGTGAAATACTGTTTTAGTGATTGAAAACACTCCATTAGCCTTTCTCTACTCGAAAGTCTTGTTAATTTATAATACATGTGTTTGAATATATATATGAACTACTTAGCAAAGCTCTAATAATATATGAGAATTTTTCTTCATAGAAAAAGAAAAGTTCATTGCGATTTGAACTAGAACTCCAATTAGTGCAAAAAAAAAAAAAAATGTAACATTGTTAATCAAGATTGACCATATATATGACAGAAATGATTCAAATCCAGCTTTATTTAAAGTATATGTATTGATATTTGCCAACACTGAGTGCTGGGGAATTTTTTCATCAAGCATCCATGATCATTTTCATATTAAAAGTCAGTTTGGTTCGAGTGCTGGTATTATCATTATGTAATTTTGCAAATGGTAAGCACCAAAACATTATGAGAACATATATAATAAAAAAACATAAAGTTGCATAAAATAATTAGAAAAATATTATCTTGAGGAAGTTCCTATGTGCCCAAGGAACATATATAGACAATTACAATGCCAAAAAAAAAAAAAAAAGACATATATGTAACTAGAATAGGATACAGTATTTTAATCTCATATGGGGGACTGGGGGAGGCCTCATTCATTAGAAGACAAATGTATGTTATGCAAATTATTAGAAGTACAAAAAAAATTCATCATCAAAAATTTCTACCAAAATTATTCACTTTTACTAATAAAGATTGTAGACTGTAGTAGATGGCAGGCACTCTTTTCTGCAATTTAAATTTCCTCAAAACAAATTTAAAATATCATATATTTTTCATAATTGGCACCTCTAATTTGTCTTTTGGGTTTTAGAAGGTTTTTTTTAATGTGTAGGCCTTTTTTAGTTGCGTTACATTTTGAATAAATTTGAGTAAATTTTTGCTTTTGATTCTTAAATTGACATTGATTTGACAGGCACGAGTGCTTGTAATGAGACATCATGCTCAAAAGTTTTGTAACAAGACATGGAAATTTCAAGAATTAATGAATGAACCCAAAAATCCATTATTCAACAAAGTTTACTAGTAGCAACCTGAGTTATTTATGTTTTCACTTGTCATACATTGATATTTAACTCGAGCAACATAAATAAAGTGACAAAATTCAAAAATCATATCTAAAATTTAGGGTTAACTATAAAAACAATATCTGAGGTTTAACTTAATTACAAAAAAAAAAGCAGTTATCTTTTAAAATTAAAAATATATGTACCTCTGTCGTGATATGTTTTTAGCTTACAAAATTGCACCCTCAAGAGGTCATAAGAGGGGGATATTTATTAGGCAAATACAAACTTCAGGAGGGTGTTTCTAATTTTGAAAGATATCTGAGATTTTTGTAATTAGATTAAATCTCAGGTTTAGTTTTTATAGTTATCCCTAAAATTAACTCAAAACGTGCAGGCCAGGCAGGGTAATGACAGGGCATATGGGAATTACAAGTGGAATTGAGATACAGTGGGCAAGCAACTATTTTCTGTAGTTACAGGCAACCATATATATGTAATAGTTCTATTTTTTTTTTTTGATCGGTATGTAATAGTTCTATTTTTATACACTAAATTGTGGTCACCAAAATTAGGTATTAAATTTCATCAATTATGGAGGTTTAGTCCAGCTCACAGTCTACCAAAAGACTGAAACAGTGGGCAGTTAATGTACTGTTGAAACAGTGAGACAAGGCCAAATAAAAAAAAAAAGAAGAAACATTTTAAGTCATATATAGAGACCAAAGGATCTCCTATTCTCTATTATTATATTTTATGTGATGTTTTAACATATAAAGTGAATGTCACACATATAAAATAATGTTGTTATAACTAAAAAAGTGATATTGGTATTGTACATATACGACGTTCACTTAGTGTATCAAAACAAAACACCACGTAAAACATTGTGGGAAATAGGAAATTTGCATTGCATATAAACATTGTCATGAAAAATAATTAATGCACTCCTACATCCTTCAAAATTTGCTTTATCTCTTAGATATATCAACATATCGTGGTTTAGTTCATTGAATCAAAATAAATAATTCTTATGATGCAATGATAGGATTACTACAGACTTATATCTTCTACTATGCACAAACATAAATATCGCCTGATATGTCTAACTTTAAAGATTTTTTAGATAAGATTCGTACGTATGATTCTTATTTTTGTATATGCCTGTGTGTATATAATAAAACACAGCACTTTAAATCATCAAAGAAATATATTATATTTAGGGATAATTACAAAAACCACCTCTGAGATTTAGTCTAAGTACAAAAACCTCAACTTATCTTTCAAAATTAAAAATAACTCATTGTGTTTTGTATTTACCTAACAAAATCCCCTTCTTGAGGCCTTTTGAGGGTGCAATTTTGTAACAAAAAAACTATTGTCAAGGGATTTTTGTAATTTTAAAAGATAATTGCGTTTTTTTTTCTAATTAGACTAAATATCAGAGAGAGTTTTTCAAAATTATCCATTCTATTTAATAAAAAAATTGAATTTGCTCCCTTTCTATACTAAGAGCTTCATGTTGTATAAATACCATATTTGCTCAAATTTCTACTTCCACCTAAAAACTTGATTTAAATGGAAAAAACAAATAAAATCCTGTGCAACTTAAATGCCCTATTTATGTATGTCTCTATATACATTATTGGTGGCCAATAATTGAGGCCCCCATGGAGGGGTTTTTAATCAGTGTGATGGGATGTGGTGTTAGCAATAGTACCATAAGAATTGTCAAATTGGGATTTTGATGCTTTTGTGGAGTTTTGTATAAAGATAAACAAACATATGACCCACAAAAAAACTGCACTCATTAACAACACCTACTTCTTCAACTGTAATTGAACTTTGATTGAAAATGACTTCGATTTTTGGCCCCCACTCTCCTCTCCTCTAATATTGTGAGGCAAATAAATAGTTTTTGATGTATGAGATTTTTTGTTCTAAAATGGTCTTTTTTTCTCATGTTTCAGCATAAAGATAATTGTCACTTGTTTTTAACGAATATTGCTTGCCATATAAAAGTCCGTGATTTGTCTTTGAAATTAATATGGCGCTTTTATACACTGACAATCATCCATTTGGTTATGAGATGAAAAAACATTTTGGAATAAGTGCCAATCCACTCTGGTAACATAGAACATTGACAAATTTGGCTTTCTTGTAGTAAAAGTTGTATGAAACTATCCCCAAGTCTAATTATCAAAACTATTAGTTGATTTTCAAAATTATGAATACATTCTTACAGTAGAATAAATATGCCCTTGGCCTTTGTTTTTGTTACATCTAATTCCAACCCCCAAAACCCGCAATAGATGTAATTTGCAAAATTATAAATCAACTTTAAGATCGGGTACTTGTGATTTAAAAATATAATGGACTTTTTTGTAACTAGGCTAAAGTTTAGGGGTAGATAAATTGATGCACAAAATGAAAATAGTAGCGCTTATTGTCCAAACATTCCAGCATACTTAATTGTGTTTTTTTTTAGTACAAATCGTGGAAGGGAATGTAGTTCTGCGTACACAACACTACAAAATTTGTAAAACTTTCATCATTTATTTATTTATTTATTTTTTAACTTTGTATTTTATCCAAACTGAGAAAAAAAGAACTGGAAATATTTTACGTACTACTGTTCACTGTAATTAAAAAAAATCTTGTGTAGTTAATAAAAGAATTGAAATATATATTCTCATTTCATAGGCTTTTATTACTTTTCATCATTTCTGCTGCACTGAAAGAATTTTCAATATGAATACGTATCATTTAAGATGAAAGAAAACAAGGACAAGCTTATGATTTTCACCGATTCACTTTTTAAATTTTCCCTTAAATACATTTCACATAAACAGTAAATTCAGTGCAAAATGCATGAAACTTAGAGTAATTCCTATGGAGGAATAAACTGGTTGGGGGCCTCACACAAATTTTCATAAAGCCATTAACTTGGTAAAACAAAAAGCAAGGGATATATTCTTAAAATAAATAAGGAGCCCATGTTCCCGAAAGTCTTCAAAGAAGAGATAATAATGATCATTAAAGAGATTCAACAATTTCAAGACATCATTAAAACGACTATGTCATCAAAACTCCTGTCTCATTAATGTTCTACCAATTATAAAACCAAAACTCACAGTATTAATCATCATACCTTATTTCAAATTTAAATTGAATATCTTCTTTTTTTTAAAGGTAAATTGAATATCTTCTATATATTTATATTTTTTAGTACATATTTGGAGAGGAAAGGGGTAAAGGCAATCGAACCCCAAACTTTTAGTTTGAGTTTGAGAGTCTTTACTAATGGACCACTATCTAATTTCCCTTCTACTTAAATTTCAATTAAGGGTTCAATCAAACATTAAGAATTTATATTCCAAAAAGGAAAAAGGAAACAACGGTCACATTTGTTTTTTCTAACTTAAACGTTATAAAGTCGAAAATTATTTCTGGATCACCTCATTATGTGCTTCTATACACACCTACACACACATACATATCTTATGTTTAGGGATAATAACATAAAAATCCCTGTTCGAGCTAATTACAATAAACTCAGGCTCCATTTGGATGGAAGAATTTGAGCTATGGATTTCAAATTCATAATAACAAATCCATTGAGGTTGTTTGGATAGAGTCATTTTATAATGGATTTCAAATCCTTGGAAGCTATTTTTGAGTCATTTTGGAGGATTTCAAATCCTTCTTATTTGGAGTCATTTGAAATCCTTTCCTAAATCCTCTCCCAAATCCAAATCCTCCCATCCAAATGCAACCTCATAGGTTTTTAAAATTGCAAAAACCCTTAGGGTGCATTTGGAGGAGGGATTTGGGATGAAGGATTTGAAAATCTTTCGCTAAATTCACACCCCTGTTTGGCTTATAAATCCAAATCAATGGATTTCAAATCCCTCTTTGAGTTTTAGTTTATTTCCAAAGGATTTGAAATCACTCCCAAAATATAGTCATTTGAAATCCATTCTTTCCCCCCCCCATTTGTACTCACTTGCAATTTACACACATTCACACACACTACACATATTTACACACACTACATTTACATACACTACACACACTAATCGCACACATTTATACACAATTATACACAATGCACACACACACACACACTTATACACATTTACACACACACTAAATACACACGCACACACTTACGCATACATTTACACATGGACTATACACATTTACACATATTGTATCTCTCACATATTCACACACACATAATAAAAGTTATATATTTCATATTTTTATTAGTGTATAAAAATATAATTATTTATAAAAAATAAGATTATATCTTTTATTTATTAAATATCAATTAAGAAAATGAATAGAGCTTTTAATTTTTTTATTGAAATTTACTATGGATTTGAAATCCCTACACAAATCCACATCATCCAAACAAGAGGTGGATTTCAAATTCAAGGAGTTTGAAATCCATTCATTTGAAATCCTTTGGAATTTCAAATCACTCCATCCAAATGGACCCTTAAGGTTTGATTTCGTTTATATCTTCCTAATTTCATAAGCAAAAATATTTCAAAAATCTCCTTAATATTTTTAGAAATATTATAGTTTACTCCTTAAATTTAAGATAGAAACAAAATGAGGGAACTTTTTTAATTTTGAAACATCTCTGGATTTTTTTGTAATTAACCCAAATCCTAGGGTGTTTTTGTAATTATTCCTTATGTTTATAGTAGTCACGATTTTGTTCATTAACTTTCAATTATTACGATATCTACACAGAAATTCTTTAGTTTTTATGGACAAAAAAATAGATGACTACAATTATGATATTTGCGTTATCCAATAAGAAAAATCGTGGAGTAATTTATTCAATTGGGATTAATCTTATTGAAGGGCTCATTGACTGTTATCACAAACTCTAAGCTTTCCTACTATTTAACTAAATTAGTATTGGGAGGGACCTCTTCTAGAAATTTATTCATAATTTCCACCAACATTTCCGCCATTCATTTATTTTCTTTAATTTTTTGAACTCCATTTTAGGACGAAAAAGAAATTGTAAAATCCATGTTGCTATTGTTATCCAATTAATTAATTTGAAATAAGCTAAGTGAACTATAAGTTGATATTCAAGATACATGAATTATCTTTTTTTATTTGTTTTTTGTACGGGAGAGAAACATATAAGAAAATAATATTGTATTGTGGCTGACTACTTGAGAAAATTTTTAAACGGATAAAAATAGAAACTACAGTGAGGTTTGGTTAATTATAAAAAAAAACTAGAAATGTTTGAAAATTGCAAAAATCCCTTAAAGTTTGATTGATAGGTGATGTGAAGGAGTATTGCAATATTTTTACAATGTAAGGGGAGTAAGTTCAATATTTTTACAAATGTAAAGGGATGTGTGTAAATTATTTTTGCTTATGAATAGGGCTGTAAGTGAACAAAGCGTTCGGCAAACAGCTCGTGAATATGCTCGGATAACGTTCGTTTATGTTCGTTTATTTAGTTAAGTGAGCATAAATGAACACATTTTGAGGCTCGTGTAATAAACGAACAGAGCTTGAACAATTCTATACTCGTTTACTAAAAGCTCGTGAACAAGTTTGTTTAGTGTTCGTTTATAAATGTTCAAGAACAAGCTCGTATAATATATTTTTAGACTTGTTCGTGAACAAACTTGTTAAGGGCTCGACTAATAGCTTGATTATTTTAAATAAAGAATTAAAAATATTTTATTTTAATAAAATTAAAAAGACTTAAAGCCCTTAAGATACATAATACTCCCTAAACCCTATCCTAATACGTAATAATGATAATTCTCATTAAATAAGCTCTGGCCCATATTTTTTCACTATTTCTAAAATATAGTTTGGCAGACTTGCCAATTGTTTGGTTAGTTACTTAGTTTATGTGTGTTTATTTTTTGACAATAATTTGTATGTATTTTCATCGATAAGTTTGAAAAATGTTTGTTTGTTTATCGTTCACCAAAAAAGTTAATTTTTTTGTTTATTTGTTGTTCGCGAACAAAGTTATTAATTGTTCACGAACATATTGAACACGAACTCAAAACGAACACGTTCACGAATATGTTCACAAACACATTCAAGCATTAAATTTTTTTATCAAGCCGAACACGAACAAGTTTTTTTAAAATCGAATCAAGCTCAAGCCAAGCTTGAACATGTATAAAATTAAACGAACATATGACAAACAAGTTAAAGCTCAGCTCGGCTCGGATCGTTTACACCCCTACTTATGAAGGGAGTAAAATATGATATATATATATATATATATATATATATATATATAAATAACCCCACAGGGAATTTTGTAATTTTAGAAAAGCTCTGGGTTTTTTGAATTATCCATTTAAAAAATATTTCCAAATACTAACAACAAGGAAGAAGTACAAGTTTAATACTCCTAGTCCTAGACTATGCTTCCATTTGTCTACCAATTTAATTTTTTTAAATAAGTTGAGAGAAGTAGTTAGATGAGATATGATAACTTTTAAAGAAATTGAAAAATACAGCTTCGAATCCTGAACAACACCGTTATAAAATGTGAACAATACTACTTAAGCTTTGTCTACCAATTTAATGAAAACCGATATTTTACTTTTTGCCATAGCATGGAATATTTTTTAAGGTGAGTTGCTTCTTAATAGTTATATTAGTGGGGACCATATCGTTGCCTACCCTAATTTTGATAAGGATTATTGCAATCATATAGGTGGAACAGAAAATCAATAATTTTTCATATATATAATTATAAGGCATATAAAAGAATGCATGAAGATTTATCCAATAATATATATCATTTTTCTATAAAGATATGGTAAAAAACATGAATTATGTATTCAAGAGACGTAACATAACTTTAGTATGGTTGAAACTTGAAACACCAATATTTCAAGTCCTCAAATATAAGTATGAATTGTAGCACTCTAATACTCTATTACCAATTCCTCCCATCTATTACGCGTATGGTAGTCCTCAAATATAAGTTTACACCAGATATGGTAGTAATTAGAACCACTATTAAATGTACTCACTAGTACAAAATTGGCCATTCATGTCGGTTGTAAACGGCAATACGCATCGGTTTTTGAACCGACACACATGGCGGCGACACTAATACACCGATTTTTTTGTGTCGGTTGTAACCGGTGTGTATTGTTCACAATATGTGTCGGTTTCTCAAAAACAACCGACACCTTTAGTAGACAATAGGCATCGATTGTTTTTAGCAACCGACACCTATTACCATTTTTTTCAAAAAACATTTTAATAGTAATTTTGTACCCTTCCATGTGCAATATCTGAACTGAATATACACATACAATCCAATATGTCATAAACAAAAAAACAGCATAAAACAATTCAACAAAATAACCCATTTTCAAACACTATCCAAAAATGTCAAAAACATAGAAAAAACTCCTTCAGTTTTCAATACGGCTTAATCAAAATCCAACCCACATATGAAAGGATTAACTTTAACCATTGCTGCACATCGTCCCTCCTCAACGCCATTAACTACGTTGCACGTCGTCCCTCCTCAACCATCAACTACAAGAACCACAAACAACATAAAACAATCCATAAAAATAAACTATTTATAGATATATTTTTTAATGAAAAAAACCAACAAATCAATAACATAACTTACACACAATCTTCAATAAAATATTGCGCCCATATTTCGCGAATCTCGTCAATTTGCTCTTGTGAGTACGGTTCATTTCCAAATGAGTTCTACAAAGATTCGTAAGAACTTTTAAGTATATCAATTAAAGAAACTAGGAATTTATAGTTAAAAGCACTTAGTAAGCTACTATATATTAATTTTTACTTACCTTATCCAAAGAATCAGCATCGGACATTTGAGTGCATATTTCCCACATATATCTCATCACATAATATCCACACTCACTGCCTCCCGGTTGTTGAGGACACTACAAATTATATATATTTAGCCTAGTGATCCAATAATATATATTTAATAAATTCATACTAAAGTTAATATTCTACATTGTATAAATATACCTTAATTAAATTCCAAATTGTTTGTCGTCCCCTTTTACCAACTTGTGTCCAATATGATCGAAATGCTCTATAAAAGTAATTAATGTACTTAAAAGAACTTATAGAATAACAAATATCAAACATAAGCATGCAACAAACATAATGTACTTACACATTCATTGGTGCCTTGATTCCGATGGTGCGCTTACAATCCTTTGGATCTAAGACATATACCGTATTCGAAGCAATAGAAATCACCAACAACCAATGATCACTGCATTTTAGAAACATGAAGAATACTTTTAATTATAAATATAAAAGTTGTGATGGAGAAAAATATAATTTTCTTACTCTTGATGGTATGGTGCTAGGATGAAATTTGTGTGAGTCATTTGAAGCATGGCCTTAAGCGGATATGACGTCACATTATTGATATTTAAGTTAACATTTGTCTTCGCGATCTGTGACGGACACATAAATCCGATGGATTCGATATTGTATTGCTCGCACAACCCACTAAGATACCTGAAAATCATTACATAACAAATTCAAAACAAAATAAAATTAATTAAGGTTTAATATATTTAAAATGAAATATACTTACAATATAAAGACTTGTATGATAGAAACATTAAGCCAATCCATCTTGAACAAGTCGACAATGTCCTTTATCATCACGAAAATGCCAGACATATTTGAATGATGAAAGATGGTCTTAATTAAGTCCACTTGAAAGTAGTCCGTACTAGCAGGCATTGAGACTAATAATGAGTATAGATTTTGCAGTTCCTCCCCAAGCTATGTAAGATAACATCATCAACAAGGGAAGGTCCCTCGCCACTCGCATCCATTTGACCTATTTTTGGTTTTTTCGATTTGAATTTTTGATTTTCCTGCAAATAGAAATTTTCAATAATAACTACTATAGGGATGATAAGTAACTACTATTCAATAAAATGACTCTTAAGTATAAAAAACATATTACCTGATCTACTGAAAGAACCAAATGCATAGGCCATTGTGTAAAGCTACCAACGACATCACCCACTCTCGTATGATGATGAGTTTGCACAGGTAAAGGAAATAGCTCTGAGCCATCAACAATCTCATCTACTAAAACCTTAACATGATCTGGTAACAATTTTTGATGGTGCACAATAGTGTGAGGCTGGATTGGGTGAACCATCCCTCTCGCAACTACTATTGTATCTCCATCAATACATAAGGCGAGACGGCACCGAATCGGATTCTCATTATACAATACAAATTAGAGAGTAATGTTAGTCCACTAATGAAATATTATCATAATAATATTCAAAATAAAAGATATGAGAATGTTAATTCTATAATACCTGAATCATGCTAAACTGACTTGCATCAATAAAATTATGTTTTCATATATGATGCAAATCTTCAAATATAAGTATGAATATGTCAACAATTCAATGCAAAGACTTTAGTTATTCCTTTACTGGATAGGATTGAACAGTGATCTCTTGACAAAACCAAAGCCAAAGTAATTGCAAAAAACAAAAACAAAAGTATAATAGTAAACAATTTCTGTAATAGAACTTTGTCTGAACCATCAAGATATTTAAAAACTCTTATGTGAACCCCCCATAACCCCCTTCTAATTATTTGATTCTCAATTTTTTCTTAACTTAGGAGATAATTGGAGAATATTAGTTTTTGGCATCTGTTACTAATTATTTCACATGGGCATATATTCAAACTCAACTGAAAAAAGATGTTGACAAATCCAAACTTAAACCTCAACATTTTCTTTTTCCAATGCTATTTTCGAACAAGCAACTACATTTTGCAAATTCAGATTTCCCATGATTAATTTCTGAGTTTGTTTTGAATAAATCATTTCTTTATACACTCCTTCAGCCTTCCCCCTAAATTCTTGAATACAAGATATATCTACGTATTTGAAAATAGAAGTGCCTCAACTAAAAACTAAAAACTAAAAACAAGCATTCCTTTGATCAAATAAAAACTTCCCTACAAATTGAAGGATTGAGAAGAACATAAACAGGGCTCTCATTGATATCCATCCACATTTGCCATGCTTTTTCATTTAATACTACTACATCATTATTCAAAAAAGATTTGAACCTCTGTCTGTCACGAAAAATAGGTAAATTACCTAAAAGCATTTCGAGCTTCGGACTGAAAATCAACAGCTTAGCTTTCAGTTTCACGCCAAAATATGGACAAATTCCAGGAATCTTAGCGAAATTACATTGAATATTAGGATCATATCCCAATACAACTCCTTCAAAAGTCTCACTATACCTATAGAAAAGAAAAACACAATGTTTCACGCAAATAGAAATCCCGTATTTAAACTCAACAAAAGGAGAATTGCAATTTAAACAAAATCACTAATAAAATCATTAAACAGTCATTCTAATTTCCAAAAGTGCAACTACTAGAATTTCAAGGAACTATAGTAACAATATAACTTATTTAGGAACAGAGACTAAGAAGTTCATGCTGAAACTTACGTGAAGAGCAAAGAGCTAAGCTAGCTGTCCGCCGAAAATGGCGTCGTTGGCGCTTTGGCGTTGGATGCGGAGGAGGAGGTGCGATCTCGAGCGACTTCTAGGGCTAGGTGCGACGGTGGGCGCCAGAGGTGGGGACGCGGTTGCTTGAGATGAAGGATGAAAGGGGCGTGCGACTGGTTTTTTGGTGAAGTGAAATGAGAGAGTTAGGGCTACTAGCAGGGTAAATTTTGTTTATTAAATTAATAAAAAATAAGAAACCGCACCTAAAGTCACGTTCTTGCATCGGTCCTTAATGACAAACCGACACGTAAAGTTTTTAATTTAATTAAAAAAAATAAAAAAGTTTACATCCGTCGGTTTTACATCAACAACCGACTCCTAAAGACTTTGCTTTATTTTCAAAACTACCACCCGCCCACTTTAGGCATCGTTTCCCATAGAAACCGACATGTATTTGGCGATTTTTATAGAATTTTTGTAGTAGTACTGTTCAAATTCTACTATTACATTCCCAAAAAAAAAACTGATAAATATAGTTATCAAATTATATATAGGGGTGCCTAAGCATCTGCATTTCATTATATACATCTAACAAATATATATATATATATATATATATATATAGTTAGGATCAAATGTGGCAGAGGGCTTAGCGTGTGGCAGTGTGGATTAATCCAATCCATCCACACCTTTTATTCAATTGTCCATATTACTATTAAAAATAATCGATTTATCAATTAATTAATAGGTGGAAAGGGCATAATAGTAAATAGCAAAATGTCATAAATCATGCCCTACAATCAAGGGATTGATTAATATTACGTTTTCATAATCGAATTGTGCACCATTTTAATAGTTGAATCGTACATCATTTAATCGATTGTACACCATTATCTAACGGTTTATCATTGTATAACTAAATGTACACCAGTCAATCCCAACGATTTTTATGGGATTTGATTTTACGATTGTTCCGCGAACTTTTCATTCAATTGTGGTTTACTCACAATGATAAATAATTAATTATACAACGATGCACTGTTAGATATAAAATGGTGCACAGTCAGTTATTAAATGGTGCACAATTCAGTTATTAAAATGGTGCACAATTCAGTTATGGAAACGTGATATTAATCAATCTCTTGATTGTAGTGTGTCATTATGGGAAGGTGGTTACACCATTTTGTCTTTATAGGATTTTTAGATGATGTACAATTAGTTATACAATGATGCACTGTTAGATATAAAATGGTGCACAGTTAAGTTATTAAATGGGAAGATGGTTACACCATTTTGTCTTTATAGTTCCTTTAGATGATGTATAATTAGTTATAAAATGATGCACTGTTAGATATAAAATGGTGTACAGTCAGTTATTAAATGGTGTACAGTTCAGCTATTAAAATGGTTCACAATTTCAGTTATGGAAACGTGATATTAATCAATCCCTTGATTGTAGGGGCGTGATTTATGGTATTTTGATAGTTACTATTATGCCCTTCCCACTTATTACTTAATTGATAAATCAGCTATTTTTAATAGCAATCTGGACCATTGAATAAAAGGTATGGATGGATGGGATCAATCCACACTGCCACATGGTAAGAGACTGCCACACAAGATCTCATCCTTATATATATATATATACACACATATATATGATATGAATCAAATAGGTCCTCCTACTTGGGGTGAGTCCATGGGGACACATCCTAACCATAGATCAATAATTTTGGGTGGTCCAGATTTTTAGGGCTTTTTTATGTTTACTTTTTTGTTTCAGCAATTAAAAAGGGTAGGGTGGTAATTTGTCACTTTAGAATCAGTTACTAAGATTTCATTCCTTCTTTCACGCGATTGCACCCACTCCTCATACATACTCTCTCTCCAGCGTTTCAGTTTCAAAAAAAATTCTCTGTTGCTTATGTAGTATAGGGTTGTTGCTTATGACTTGCTTATGTAGTTAATGTATCTGTGATGTATGTGTAGTGTATATTTGTTGCTTATATAGTATATGTTTATCGCTTATGTAGTATGTGTTTGTTGCTTATGACTTGCTTATGTAGTTAATGTATTTGTGGTGCATACATAGTGTATATTTGTTACTTATCTAATATAGACTTGTTGCTTATGTAGTATGAGTTTGTTGCTTTTGACTTGCTTATGTAGTTAATGTATCCGTGGTGCATACGTAGTGTATATTCGTTGATTATGTAGTATAGGTTTGTTGCTTATGAAGTATAGGTTTGTTGCTATGACTTGCTTATGTAGCTAATGTATACGTGGTGCATATGTAGTGTATATTTGTTGCTTATGTAGTATATGATTGTTGCTTATGTAGTATGGATGTGTTGCTTATGACTTGTTTATGTAGTTAATGGTATATAAAAACACAATGACACATCTACACAAGCAATAAATTACATCTTCATAAGCAAACTTCGAACTGAAGTCAAGCTCTAGCAACTATGACAAATTGTCTCGCAACTTTTTCACACAATAGTGCGTTGAAGAAGAATGATGAATGATCTCTCACAAAGAGTGAGTTGAAGAAGAAGGAAGATGATTAAGGAAGATGAGATTTGTTCTCGTTGAATTTGATGTGAGATTTGGATAGATTGTGTGATCATAATGTGAATAATCCCATGAATATTGGGTAGTTTTGTAGGATGACTAATTTACCCCTTTCTCTAATTACCAACATTTAATCTAAATTTTTAGCTCTAAAATCACAACCATTGAAAAATCTAGATATGAGGTGGTCTCATATAACCATCTCCCTATATATATACATATATATATATATATATAGTGGGAGGGTTATATAGGACTCAAGCATTACATAAGTACGTATGACCACATCCAAACCACACATCTACCTATTTCAATGGCTATTATTAGATCTATCTAATATTTATAAAAAAATATGACAAAATTGAAATGGGGGCAAATTAGTCCACATAAAAAATAGGGAGGCGACTAAATCTAGTAAATCCCATGAAAATGGGATAAGTTCTCCACAATTAGTGCTATCTTATCTTACGGATCCTGACCATAATCTCGATAATCAATTAAATCACATGAAAATAGAAGCAGTTACCCACAATTCTTTAGAATGTTGTTTAGTTGTGTATAAACAATTGCTTGTGCATATGAAAAATGTTGTTTACTTATTTACTGTATTTTGTGTTCTCACATTAAATATAGTTTGCTGAATAGAAACTGTGATGTTATGCAAAAAAACAATATGCTTATATAATATACTCATAATGCTTGTCTATCGAGTAATTGTTGCATACAGACTACAGCCACCACTAATCTGTGTTTGTGTTTAAGGGAGAACAATTTGGGGAGCTGCTTGTTGACGTATTAAGTACTGCTTATATGTGCTTGTTTTATCGCTTTATAGCAAATTGTTCAAGAACCAAACAAATTGTTTATTTAGTCTATATGTTTTACTGCTTATTGACGCATGAGGTAACTCGCTTATGTACTTGAGCAAATTGTTCGTTCAGAACCAAGCAAATTGATTATTTAGTCCATATGTTTTACTGATTATTGACGTATTAAGTATTGCTTATGTATGCTTGTTTTGACTTTTTGAGCAAATTTTTCAATAAACAAACAAATTGCTTATTTAGTCCATATGTTTTACTGCTTATTGACGTATTAAGTACTGTTTATGTATTCTTGTTTCACTACTTTTTGATCAAATTGTTCATGATACCAAACAAAAAAAAAAGGAAAAAAAGATGTTCATGTACTCAACTATGAATAACATAGCGTATGTTATACCAAAAAATTGAACATTCATCAAAGAAAATACGCAACTAACTAAAAACAATTCCTATAGCAAACTACACATGTACGTCAACTACTCAAAACCAACCATAAATTCAAATTCAAAAAAAAAAATACTACAATATTCAACCATTTGATCAATAATAAAAAAACATAATCGTTTCGTTATGATCCTACGTTGTTTCAAAGAAACTTCTTCGTCTCTTCCAAATTCAACTCTTTCTACTCATTCATATTATCCAAACAAATTACAAATTTGATATTTCCTTGCGCCTTCCTTTTCCTACTATCTATTGACATTTCCAATCCAAAATCTATATCAAAAAAGCACCACAACTATATGAAAAATAAGCGAATATAAAGCATACATAAGCATTAAAACAAACATATTTAAGCATAAATAAAAGCATCAATGAGCAAATCAAAACCATGTTTAAAAAAAAAAAAAAAAAAGCAATCCAAGTTAAACCATATTTCACCAATTAATATAAGTAAAATATAAAGCATACATAAGGTGTAAAATAACCATATATAAGCATAATTAAAAACATCAATGAAAAACAAAGAAAAACATGTTTAAAAAAAAAAATGGTTTTAAAGCAATCCTATTTAAATCATATTTCACCAATTATTATAAGCGAATATAGAGCATACATAAAACAATGCGAAATGATAACAAGCATTTATAAGGATAATTAAAAACACCAATGAGCAAAAAAAACCATGTTTAAAATATAAAAACCAGAGAACAATCCTAGTTAAACCCTATTTCACCAATTATTTTAAGTAGAATCTAAAGCGGACATAAGCAATTAAACAAACTTGTATAAGCATTGCTAAAAACCTCAATATGCGTTTCAAAAACTTAAAAACATAGCAATCATAATTAACCCCTATTTCCCCACTTTGTTTTTCCAATTAAAATAGAAGACTCCTAATTAATCCCTATTTCCCCCATTTGTTTTTCAATAGAAACCCTATTTACTTAAAACAGTAAACAGAGCCTACTTAAGCATTGAAAAAAACATAGATAAGTGAGATTAAGAATATCAATAAGCATTTGCCACATACTTAAACAAAATAGAAATCCTTAAACCCTATTTTCCTAAATTTTCTTCCTATTACAGCCAAAACAATTTACTCAAACTCCGAATTAAATCAAAAACATAGAAACATTATAAAAAATCCATGAAAACATAAGAGAAAATACTCTAACAATACAATCTAAAATTCCAACAAAGCGAAACAAAAAATCAGAAACCCACACTAATTCTAGGGTTTGAAAACTGCAACAAAAACAAAGAATTTATAAAAAAATCAGAAATATTTTACATTATTATATGCTTGTACAAAAAACTTGAACCAAATATTTTAAAAAAACAATTCCAAAAAAATGAAGAAAAAACTAAACCTTGTTCCAAAACTCGGAGAAGACGATGTGGCCGTCGACTCGGAGAAGAAGATGTAGCCGTCCAGTCGACTCAGGGAAGATGATATGGCCATCGAGAGGGTGCCGTCCAGTCGGAGATTGTATTGGCCACCTCTAAGAAGACTTTGTTGTCGTCGAGAGAGAGAGAGAGAGATGATGATGAGAGGGTGCGTCTGTGTGTGTTCGAGAGAGGAGGAATGTGAAATGAGAGAACACTGACAAACAGAAGACTTGGAATGAAAAGATCACAATGAAAACCGTTTGCTATTGAGATCCCTTAATTCTAGGAATGTTAAAAGCCACAACCAAAAATAACTGCCCCTAATAACTGATATAAAGTTGTATTTACAAAAAATCCATTTTCTTCAATAAATTAACAAAAAAAAAACCAAAAAACTGATTAATCTAGACCGTTTAAAAAATAATTCAATGCTCCAGATTTGGTCTCACATCCTTACATAACTTATCTGGACTCACAAGCAAGCATAACTCTATCTAGATAATCAAATTTTACCGCAAGCGTACGGTGTCAAGTTTTAGTATATATTTTGAAAAAGCCATGGGGTTATCGTCTCCACATGGATTGATATCAAATTTTAAACTAAGTACTGTAATTATAATAGCTTAACTCTATCTAGATAATAAAAAAGAAATGGTGTTGATTAAACTAAAAATAAATCTAAAATTAAACTAAAAAGTTCGTTCAAACAAATTATCAAACACTTAGTGGATATGAATCTAGAGGGTTGATTCACCTAGTTTTCCTCTATGTTAACAATCAAGTTTATTAATCACACGTTATTAATCTATAAATCCAATATTTCAACCGTTTATCACTTCCTCTCTCGAGTGCCAAGTGATTCTAGGTTTCAATCCTAATTCCAATATCTCTATAAAAATCATAAATTAAACCCTAATGTGCTCAATGAATATTCTTTCACAGACTTTCAAAGATTCATAAACTTCTCAGTTCTATGAAGCTCTAAGTTATGATATTTTATGGCCAAGTGCTCAATTACCTCTCTCGAGTATGAAATCAAACACGCTAAACAATCTAACTATTGATCGGATAATTCGATACAATCAATCCAAATAGCATAAATAGATTTAATAACACGCAAATCAATAAATCAAATATCAAAACATAGGTTCAAATGTTGGTTACATCAATCCCCTAGAAAATAAAGTTTAGCTGATGATGGATATACAAAAACTCATGAAAAAAGTAATTATACATCTCAAAGATAGACAAAGAAAACAAAGAAAGAATTGAAAAGATAAGAGAAGAAATCATCTTTGTGCCCAGATGAGAGATGTCTTCAATCGTCGTCCCGAACCCTTACTCCGTGTTTCTTGCCTTGCGTTGTACTTGATATGAATGTCTGACCCTTATTTCATACGACCCTTGTTATATTTATACCCAAAAACCCATCCAAAACCCTTAAAAATCAAGTTTCCAAGTTCAGCCCGACATCGCGCGCCGTAGCGCCTAAGAACGCTGGTTGCAGCGCGCACACACTATGCCCGCTGCCCTGTTTTTACCCACTGCGCTGCAGCTCTGTGTTAGGAGCGTTGCAGTGCTCCTGCCTTGTTTAGCCCTTTTTCCGTTTTTCTCCTCTTCAAATGTGATTTCTTCCTCCCAAACACGTTTTCCATCGTCTTGCATTGCCCTCGACTACCATTACCTGTATTGACTCGCTAACGACACCTAATAGAACAAAATGAACTCAAACTACTCTAAAACACCCAAAAACAACCCAAAATTCCAGTCTAGAATACTTGATTTTTTTTTGTATAAAACCAACTTAACTAGTACCCCCAAACTTAGACTATTGATTGTCCTCAAGAAATTTTACTAACTCTTGAAAAACAAACAGACACTTTTAACAAACAAAAATATCAACTACTAACTTAAACAAACAACTGGAAAACTTCACCAAGCTCATTTGTCTCATAGTTCATTTCACTATCAATCAAGCATGTATTTTAACAATCTGATCTCATAAGTGCGGAATGTTATTGTTAACTTTATTTTCATTATCCGGATAAATTCACACAATCAATCATATTTCCAAAAATGAACCACTCTTAAGTATAGAAGTACAATGTTTACCGGACTCCATAGGCTTGTCTTTCACCCTAATCTCCACCAATGTAGGCGAATGCAACATAAGGGTCAATAGGACTTTCAAAGCTTGTAATGAGGGCTAAAGGTGAGGTAGGAAAATATAGGATTGTGTGGCTCAAATTTTTAAATCTTGTAAATCACTTGTCAATACCCAACCATCACTTTCTCATTCCCCTTGTTCCCGCTTTATGAGATTTCGTACCCGCAAATTTCTCTCTCTCTCTCTCTCTGTTGTTTTTTTTTTTAACCGCAAACTTAATCTTTTGTATACTTTGTACATGGGGTTTAATATTTTCAACTCTCGTGCAACTTCACGCAATTCATTCACCTTTTTCATCATACCCATCCTCAACGTTTAACTTATTTCTGTAAATTATGTGAATGAGTGAGGGGTAATTGGAATTTTTCACATGTAGGCTCTGGGTATTGGATTGGTTGCCAAAGAAACGGGTTTAAAAGGCTCAAAAGGGGACACTAGGGACAATACATAAATATAAATGTGGGTATTTGTAGGCTCTAGTTGTTCAAAGATGGCCTAAATCACTTCCTTAATGTTACTTCACCTAGGATTTTGCATTGACTAGTGTTCAGATCAGTCTAGAGTCCGGTGCGATCATTCAGTTAACAATTAATCACATGAACCGTCTGCAAATAAATCAACATAATCAATCACATGGATGGCGTAAAAGTGAAGTAAAATGGATCACAGCTCAACATATACTCTTTTGATAGCTCAACTCTTCAACAAATTCACTTAGGCATGCAGTTCTACAATTATAATGATGACTCGTCTCAACACTCTTTTTTTGATTTGTTTTGATACATGACTCGACTCAACCCCCCAAACTTAGAACGAACATTGTCCCCAATAGAGATGTGAGAAAGATAACTTTCCTGGTAGCCGAGGAGCTAGGGCTCCTCATCGAAATCGTCGTGTGGTGATACTACGTGTACTAAGCTTTTCATGTAAGAGAATTTGTTCCTCCAAACGCACAAACTGGTGGGTGTCGTATTCCTCCGAGGTAGTGGCCTTTTCTTTGCCTTTGCCTTTGCCCATTCCCTTTTTGGTTTTGCATCTTTGTAACCTAGCAAGGTAAAGAAGAAAACAAAACTCATGGAAACATGAAATTCGGTTACGGGTGAGAAATCATTAATCAATGTACGTAGAGATGCACCTAAGCAAAAGAATTAATATCGCATAAAGAATGCAAACGTGAACATGCAAGGTGACAATCACAATGTGAAAACATCAATGAGGCATTTTTTCGAACACCTCGTGGGCATGAATTTGGGAAGAGATTGTAAATGCATTGAATAATTCATTCAATCCCAAAATTCAATACCAAACCTAATTCTAACATGACAAGTCAATATAGCAACCAACACCCAACAACTATTCAACAAAAACCATCACATTTCAATTGCACAAAATAGAGAAAAAGCGAAATCATGGGAATAGGTTTTGGGTGAAGTCATCTTACCAAATGGGGCGTGGAGAAGATGATAGAAGCGTGTAACGCGAGTGAGTGCTCCCAATTGAAGATGGAGTGAGTTTGGTGCGTGTTTTGGGTGAGGGACTTGGTGAGGCTTGAAAGAAACCAAGGGGAGAGTGTTGGGTATGTTGTCAAATAAACTATGAGTTGTTATATTTTCCCTGGGACGGACGCGTGTTGCAACCCTCCAAAAGAAGTCTTTGCAGCGCTCTCATACATAGACCCCTGGCCGGATTTATAGTATCGCGTTGCAGCGCTAGAACTTTCAGTTCAAATTTTCAGTTGCAGTGCACAACAAGTGATCCGGCGGGATCGTTCGGCCAGTTTGATTTCATTAACACTTTATGAGCATGCTACGAGGGGTCGGGTATGATGCAAGACAACTAATCATAAGAATGCAAAATTAACTACAAAATCAAATATTATACTAAACTAACAACAAAGAAAACAGGAAAATGCTTGGGTTGACTCCCAAGAAGCGCTAAGTTTACGATCTTCAACCGACTTTGTCGAATCATCAAGTTGGAGCTCCAATGGGAACGTTGTCCATGTTTCCCTTAGAAACTCCCCAACCGCCAAAGATCCTCGGCTTGATGCCCATCCGTTTGATGACAATTATTAGGTTCAAATTGAAGCCTCTTGGTTAGATGGATGGTGAACACGATTGCTCTATTAACCCAAAGCAAATTTTGTTCCCCAAATTCTACATCAATCAATGCCCTTGCGGTAGCTAAGAACGACCGTCAAAAGATTATAGGTATCTCATGATCCTCCTTCACGTCCAAAGACTACAAAAATCTATATGGAATACGAATTTGCCAATTCTCACTAACACATCCATCCAGACAAATGTTTTAATCGTAATTTTGATTATATTATTTAACTGAGTTTTTAACCAAAACAATGTCTCTAAATGTTGTCCAAATACTCCAAATCGATTTAAAATATTTTTACTAATTTTTCGGAGTATTTTTTGAAGTTTATTTTTGACAAAAATTGGACAACACTTCCATCTCGTGTTCGACCGGTCGCCCTAGAGGGCAACTCGTGCTTGAAAGTTTAATTTATGAAATAGAAACAAGACGTACAAAATTCCCCAGGGGGTCGACCGGGTGGTCGACCGGTGCCTGGGAATTGCCATTCTTCAGTTTTTCTCTCTGTCTCTGTTTTCAAAGTGTTGGACCAGTCCAACTAGGATTCGACATTCCCCTTGTCGAGCACCCCTTGACCCCTCCACCAGGTGTTTTTCAAGCAAAAATTTTGAATTTCATATTAGTGTTCGACCATCGTCGACCTAAGCTTTTATCAACAAACTATTCGTTTGTGTGCTTATATAGACAACTTTTCATGAAATTAAGGGATTGATTTCTAACACTATATTCTTCATTTAATCTGCAATTTTTTTATGATTTCAATCTCCAAGAGGAGCCTTGTGTTGGGACTCAACAAGAACAAGAGAGAATATAATACAACACAACACAAAAAATTTGCAAATTTGTCTAAGTCTTTATTTTCAACATTCTTTGTAATAGCCTAAGATTATCACTTTCACATCTTGCTTATTAGGCTTTCCTTGTTGATTACACTTGCACTTTTGAGTTGTAATATTTCTTTTAAAAGTGTAATCTTGATTGTAATTGTAACATCATCCAAAACAAGAAATCATTGTTAGTGTTCTTTTGGCAAGAGCACATTTGGTTGATGAAAGGTCGGTGATTGAAAAGCTTGGTGCTTTTCGTGTTGAATAGTTTGGTGCTCTTCGTGGTGAAGAAGAGTTTGGTGCTCTTCGAGTTGAAGAAGAGTTTGGTGCTCTTCAAGTTGGAAGATTATGGTAATCTTCATAGGTGTTGTTGTAAGAAGAGTTTGGTGCTCTTCAAGGTGAAGGTGTAATAGTTTTGGTAACTATTAATAAAATTATTTTTCTTTTTCGAAATCCACTTCGGATATATCGGGGTTGTAGTAGATTAGGCCCTAGGTGGGTTGAACTACTATAAATCAATGTGTGTTGTTTATTTTCCCGCACTTACATTTTTATTATCACTTCTTCATTCAAAATAGAGGGCGATATTCGGAAAATCGGCATAATCTATTGACCCCCCTCTAGATTATCGTAGCCACTTGGACTAACAACATCCTCAATAACTCCCCAATAATAGGTGATGGATCGATCTACAAATTGCAATGTGATATTAAACAGCTTCACATCCCCAGGCCCAAGCTTCGTGAAATCAGATAGGGATATAAGATCAACGCTGGAACCAAGATCACAAAGTGGTTTTTCAAAGCAAATACCTACAATAGTACAAGGAATAGTAAAACTCCCTGGATCCTTCATGTTCTGAGGTAATTTTGTCTGCAATATCGCACTGCATTCCTCTGTCAGATGGACAATCTCAAACTCCTCCAACTTTATTTTCTTTAGTTCCACTCCCTTCGTATAAATGGGCAACTATTCGGTGTATGCTGAATTTCTGAGTCATTCTTCACATAAATTGCATTGCAATGCTCTCTAGGATTAACCTCTGTATCACTTGGAAACTTCCCTCTCTGCTGCAATGAATTCACTGTTGTCGCTAACTGACCCATTTGTGTCTCCAGTGACCTAATATGCTTCTCCATCGTATTCATCTTTGTACCCAAATTATCAATCTACGCATCATTTATGTTCAATCGATTCCTGGTCTCTCCTATAAATGAGCCGAGTATCTCTTCTAGTAACTGCTTCTTTTCACCTCCGCGTGCATTGGATCTGGATGGGTTGGGATAACTCGAAGGCGGATTCAACACATTTCTGTTATTGCTGTAAGAGATATTATCATGATTGCGAAGCCCCGGGTGATAGTAAGTTGGTAATAAATTATCCCTATTGTTAAAATCCCGGTTATTCACATAATTTACTTGTTCGGCCTCGTGCGTGGCGCCCACATGAACGACTGAGGGTGGGATCCCAGCTTGTTGCGTGTTCCACCAGAATTCATGATCGCTAATTGCGTAGTAAGGCTCGAGATTTGAACTGCTAAAGCTGACATAGTATCTAGCTCAAGAACATTGGGAACTTTCTTTGGCACTGACCTTTCGGAGGGTCATTGATAACTGTTTGTGGCCATTTCTTCAAGTAGAAGTAATGGGTGGAAGAACTTAGGAATTTCCGTCCGATTTGAGGGGCGTGAATTTTGGAGTGAATTTGCTGTCCGGGCATCAAATGTTGGAATTTGCTTTTGAGCCCTTCTTCAAAGTTGTAGCCCTATCTCTTAGCTTTCCATAGCCACTTGAATCATCTCAATATCAATTTTGTAGAGAGAGTTATGGCCAAAATACGAAACACTGCCAGTGATGGAAATTTCAGACAATTTGGAACGTTTCTTCAAATCAATCTCTCTTTGTTTGCTCGTTTGTACTTCTTTTGATACACGATTCATTACTATGACTATAAACTCAATATAATTGGCTCTCAACATGGCTTGGCTACTCAAATGACTCAAAATACTCAAAAACAACACAAAACTCAAGTCTTGGAAGCCCAAATTAATGGTATAAAACCAAGTGAACATTCTCGTATGCCCATTCAGACCATTGTAAAAATATTGAACCCTCTGCCATTTTGCATAACCGTGTTGTGGACATCTGCTCAACAGATCCTTAAATCGCTTCAAAGCTTCATATAACGGCTCAAAATCAATCTGTTGAAACTGAGTTATCTTACCTTTCAATTGGAGCGTCTTACTAGGAGGGAAGAATTTCACCATGAACTTTTGAGTCAGATCATCCCAGCTTGTGATCCTTCCAGTGTAAACATCGGTAACCATTGTCTGGCTTTATCCCAGAGTGAAAATGGAAATAGCCTCAGTCGGATAGCCTCATCAAATAAACCATTCATCTTGATGGTATCACATATTTCTAAGAGTGTAGCCAAGTGGACATTTGGATCATCCACGGGACTCCCCCCAAACTGATTCTTCTGAATCATGCTTATGAGGGTCGGTTTCAATTCGAAATTGTTTGCATTGATAGGCTGGCGCACAATTCTGAAATAGTTCTGATTCATAGTAGGCCAGAAATAATCTCGGATTGCTCTTTTGTGTCCCTCAAGCTGCGGTGGCATAACTGGAACCAAGTTCTTGTTATTCTTATTTACTTTGTTGCCTGCCATTGCTTGATTTTATGTTCGCTTTTTTCTCTAGTTGCTCGAAGTGTCCTTTCGATCTCTGGATCAGAAGGAAGCAAGTTAGTATCTTTAGATTTTCGCATAAACAAATAACTCAATGAGCAATAATGAATTGATTTCACCAAAACTAATCTAGATTAGGATTAAGACTACTTAGTAATAGTATTAACAAAAAATAAGATAAATCAATTCCTGGAAATGATGCCAAAAACTTGTTCGAGTGTTTCTTACCGACGTACGATGTCAAGTTTTAGTATAGATTTGAAATGGGGTTATCGTCTCCACAAGGATTGATATTAAATTTTAAACTAAGTACTGTAATTATAATAACTTAACTCTATCTAGATAATCAAAAAGAAATAGTGTTGATTAAACTAAAAATAAACCTAAAAGTATACTAAAAAGTTCGTTAAGACAAATTATAAAACACTTAGTGGATATGATTTCTAGAGGGTTGATTCACCTAGTTTTTACCTATGTTATCAATCTAGTTTATTAATCACACGTTATTAATCTATAAGTCCAATATTCCTACAGTTTATCATTTTGTCTCTCGAGTGCCAAGTGATTCTAGGTTTCAATCCTAATTTCAATATCTCTATAAAAATCATAAATTAAACCCTAATGTGCTCAATGAATATTCTTTCACGGACTTCGAAAGATTCATAAACTTTTCCGTTCTATGAAACCCTAAGTTATGCTTTCTATGGCCAAGTGTTCAATTATCTCTCTCGAGTGTGAAATCAAACACGCCAAACAATCTAAACTATTGATCAGATAATTCGGATGCAATCAATCCAAATAGCACAAATAGATTTGTAGGTCCTAGGGGTGTGAAGTAAGGTTTAGAGGGGGGTTGAATAAACCTTACCAAATTTTCGATTTAGTCCTTTTAAAATAATTCAACAGAGTTGACTCAAACAGTTGTGTCCTTGATGGACAGCTAAGTTGGCTTTTCAACTAAGTTACTCAACAGACTCGATAGAGCTGTTGATAGTATAACTCGACTGCTCAAGCTAAATACTTAACTTGGCTGATTGGTTTTTAACAGCGGAATACTTAACACCCTTAGATTTGTTTTAAGTTTGTTTTTAACACTTGATTCTTAGCAATCAGTTACTTATCAGTTGGATATCAAATATGATTTAAACAACAGATATAATGTAAATATGCACGAAAGTAAATATGCTGAAATTAAAAGACACAAATATTTTATAAAGGTTCGAAGATGGGGTAATTCATCTAATCCTCTCTTCTCCAACTCCTGGATGAATCCACTATGTAACAGATCCGTTTACAAAGCGGTGAACAGTCTGGAGACAGCTTTGATCACACAGCTGGCTTCTCTCGCGACTCATCTTCTTCACAGGGTAGCTGCCTTGCTACTTCAGCTCACTTCTCAAGTTCTTGGATTTGATCACGAAGCCCTCCAACAAACTTGATAATGGTTCGACCTAGAACCTTTCTACAATCCTAGCTTGGAAAGTAGACCCCTTTGATTTCTTCAAAAGTTTCCTCTTCAACAGATTTGAAGTTGTCTCTCCTTCACTACTTGTGTTGGATCGATTTTCTTCGAGTTTTAGGCTTGAGGAATTGCTTGAATGTTTATGAGAATATTGCAGGTTAAATTCTTGAATATTGCTTGCTTGTTCGTGGTTCAGGTAACCTTTTCTCAATAACTTCCTCAGCCTTTTATAGTGCACATTTGAAATTTTGTCCGTTGAAGAGATAGGCTAATTTTAAATGTCACTTTTGTTCGTTGGCTTATCTTGTTTGCAGTCCTTAATGTTGACTCTTCCTCATATTAAATGTCTTCGCAGCATTGGATAACTCAATTGTTAGCATTGACACAAGCTGCAGTATTTCCCATTGGTTCATTCCTTTTGCATATTTCTGGGACTAACACTTGAGACCGATGACTTTGACATATTACTATATTGAGTAATATTCTTGACTTTAATCAACGGATCTAAATTAGTTGTCTTGACTAGACTGTTGTCTTTACCCCAGGTGACTTGAGTCAGCTCCAGGCATTGGATAACTCAACTGTCACTTCAACTTCGAGACTTGGCTTCTTGAGATGACTTGACTGACACTTCTTACAGTTGTTCCTCAGCTGACACTCCTTCAGTAGAGTCCTTGACTTCCTTCTAGGCCATACTCACCGACACACAACAGTCTTCAATCAATCCAAATTGATTGACTTCTTATAATCCTTGGCATAATCGACTTGACTTTTCGCTTTTCCAAATCTATCTATTACAATACAAATTACAAGAAAAATGGGGTTTCAACTCCTAGTTTAAGTTTTACATGGTATCATAAAAATTTACTCAATAAATTTCCTAACAATTTCCTCCTTTTTGATGACGCCAATACTTAAAAACATTAAAAGAAAATAAACAGCAAAGATACATACGACAATGCAAGAACAAAGAATATATGCTTAAAATAGATCACTTTATTGATCATAGCATTCTTGTCCTTTACACAGCTGTTTACATTCGGTATCAAAGCAATATAAATGTATACATGTCAAAACATAGTATATCTAAGCCAAGATACAAAGATACATTCAGAGTGAAAATTACAGGGAAATTCACTAAGTTTATTACAGAAAACTTACGTAGATGTATTTATTCAAAAATACATGAAGGGGTTTGCAGCAACACTTCAATGCCTTTGCTGCTTCCTTCCTCTCTCTTCATCAACTCTTCTCCTGTCAGAATCAGCTCTTTTCCTTTTTCTTTCCTCTTCCTCATCAGCTTTCTGCATTTTCTTTTCTTCTTCTTCTCTTTTCTTCTTATCATAAGATCGCTTTGCAACACAGTCATCCCTTTGTTGCCTTTCTTCCCACTCACGGGTTGATTTGGCACTTTCTTCTGCCATCCTCTTCTTCGCTTCTTCAATTTTTTGAGCGACCTCTAAATTTACAAGATGGTCATAGCTAACCCAATATGTGATTCCCCTTTTCTCAGGGTCCACAAAAGTGACATCTTTCGGCTTAGGGACGAGATTGAAAACTTCTTCCAGTGCCACTTTGTCTTCCCTTTCTTAACTCTGCTCCTCTTCCTCTAGGAGTATATTATACAGGAGCCTTGGACATACCAGCTGAGTGACAACTTGCACACTGCTGCTTCTCAGCTTTGTTGCAAACTTCCAGACCTTTTTCCCAGTACAACTCCCAGGCTTGAGTCAAGGTCATTCCTTCAAAGTAGCCTTCAGCTTCCAAGATTTGAAATTCTTCCATAGATCTAGGCTCAGATCCTGCATCTGGCATTACTTCTTTGGGGGGGCTCTATCATGACGTTTTCTAATCCTACTGGTAGACCACCATGATGCTTCAATAGTTCTTCTACTCTTGCTGACGTATTCTCTGCTACCTTTTCAAATGCAGCTTCAATGACCTTTCTCTTATCTTTCATGGCCAATGCAGCTTTCTCGATAGGCAATCTCACGGGTAGCTTGCTGAGAATATCAGCTGTGACTTGACCTAGCTGAGGGGTTTCAGCGAACATCAGCTTCATATCATTCGAACTTATTTCCCCCTCAGTTGTTTCGCCTTTCTTCAGTATTTTTTCTTTCAAGCCCTTGAGGGACTTCTCTTCCCCCTTTTTGGCATCATCAAATGAGAGAGGTATCCCAGGAAACATCCCACTAAGGATAAAGTCCAGTCGGCTGATAGTGGAGTTGTGCTTGGAGTCGGCTGCATCATATGTTGTACGAAATTCGGAGCGTGTTTCCATAGACTCGGCTGAGACTACCTTTATTTCAGCCATGAGAAGACTGAATTTCTCATTCATGGAATTTTCGAGTCTGGTAATTTCATTCTTGAGGAAATGTTGCAGCAGCTCCATTTCCGACTTATGGGACTGATTGATCCTTTCGATGTACTCCTCATTCTCTTCTGATATGATGAATTATCCGCACTCCACAATAGCATTTTCGCGAACAATGCTTTAAAGTAGTGGACTTGCTCAGATCTCATAGTTGTTCATGCGCGCAACCATTCCCCTAATGCGCACAATAATCCTCTTAAATCAGCTGTAAGGGTGGCATCATGATTGTGCAGGCGGAGGTCTAAGGATGCTAGATGGCATTCCACTTTCTCAATCTCTTCACAGATAGTCTTGAAAGCTTTACGAACTTAGGCTGCGGAGGCCGACTCATTCTGGCCGCCATTCGCATCAAAATAAAGTTCATTGGAACAATCGTATCCGCGGGGATGACTGGCTCTTCACGCACTGTATATTTCCTTAATTCCCTGGCAGATTCAGCTTCTAAGTCTGGCAATTCAATGGCGAAAAGAAATTCTTCCTCAAAAACATCATTGCAAACAAATGGGATCTCCGAGTCTTTTGCTTGCGTCGCATTCCCTTGTTCTGGATGAGTGGATTCAGCTCTCGATGCCTCAGCTGCGGCAGCTTCATCAGCAGTGGTCACAGTTGTGGGAGCCTGTGACTGAGCTGAAGGAGTCGTTACTGCTGTAGCTGTGAGAGCCTGCGCAGATGACTCGGTTCCAGCTGGGACATTAGAGATGTTTTGCCTAGCTGACTGAGCATCAGCTATCTCAACGGCTTCCTCGGTCTCAGTGGGTTTTTCCAATTGAGTTATCTTGTCCTCAGCTGTATCATCAGCTTCATCGGAGGATGATGAGACCTGTGGAGTTGGGTCATCATCAAAATTAAATCTCATAGGAGCCGTCTTTTCACTGACTTGGCTCTGAGATTTGTGAACATCCTCTGAAATTTGGGTGGACTCTGCTTCATCTTCCGATCCCAAAAATGATGTGTCAATGTTCTCTTGGGAGTCTTGAAGGGCACCAATAACTTCATCTGTGGCAACACCTTCGACCAGAGGAATGTTCTCAACAACTACATCCTTATCCTTACCTAGGGAAGTCTCAACCTCCCCAAGGCCTTCAATACCTTTAGCAGTTGCAACTGCAGCAGGGCCTTCTGCATTCCCTTCGACAGACTTAACTGTTTTAGGGTCTTGGACGTTGGCATCCAGAGGAGTCTCAACCCCTTGGATTTCACTTTCATAGCCCAAAGTGTTAACTCCCGGGGCTTCACCATCATGTGCCTCAGCTGCATCAACAGTGTCATCAATCTTCAGAGCAGTAGACATTTCAGCTGAGATAGACTTAAACTGTCCGAGCTTCGTCAATGTCACTCTACTATTTTTCAGATTCTTTCTCACCATCGCATCCAAACTCCATTGATGTGTCTCCCACAGCAACCTCCAACCTAGCTGTGGTGGAGAGAGTTTTCCCCTCCGCTGGCACACCAACTGAGTCACTGATTGTGGGGTCACTCGCTCTCCGAGAGACGGTTTTATCCATTGAGTGCTCAGCTGCCGGGGCAGGTGTGAGAACACCTTCTTCAGGGGTTTACTCAGCTTGGGTGCCCAATTTCCCAGCTTCATCGCCAGCTCCCTTGGAGCCATCCTCTGATTGCATGGGGGACATGGCTGTAGTAATGTTCGACGCAATTTATTGTGCCACTCCCAGAGGATCAGTCTATAGGAAAGTATGGGAGGACTATCCTGGAACTTCAAATAAACTCAGTTCGTGTATGGCTCGATTCCTTCAAAGCCTGCTGCATGTCTGACCTCTCGGCTGCAGCAACTGGATCCAAATCTTCATCGTTGTCTGAGAGCATATCAAGATGCGTGTGAGTATGCTCTAGAGATTCTGTAAATTGGCACATATTGGATTTATCAAGGATCGGGCTTCCTCAACATCTTTCTCCTTTTCTTCCTCTTTGAGAATGGGCGGGATGTCTAAACAGTTTTCTTTATTTAGGGCGGATCGGACATCATTTACGCAGAGAATCGAGAAAGCTCTTGTTCTTCTTCAATGAACTCGGGCGAGTGTTTTGTACCCTTGAGTGATCTATGGAGTGATCCGCCTTCCATACTCTCCATTCTCTTAAGCGTCATTGAATATCCGGGTAAACTGAGAATACATGATCACATCATCATCATCTTTACCTCCGGGGCCGGAATGGGGGTAAGAGACCTTGCTCTTCCTCAAATGCGGAACATCGCTATAGGAGGGGAGACAACTCTTTCAACATTAGGCTCAGTTATCTCAGCTGCTTCGCTTTCCTCAGTTGTCTTCCTCACAACTGGGTCTACGACAGATCTCTGCTGATCACATCAGTAGACTTCGTAGATACATAAATAACCTCAGGAGACTGCTCTTCCTGAGCATCAACAGTCTTAGTTTCTTTCTCCGGTGAGTACCGTTCAATTTGTCTTCTGCAGACTCATTGCTTGAATAGCCTTCTCTTCTTGGGACAAACCAGTGGAACTTCTTCAATTTCAAAGATTCATCAGTAGGGGACTTGGGCACTCTTCTTAGAGGCAAATCGCTTTCGGGTTTTGGAAGTCCTCTTATTCTTTACGATTGAAGAAGAGAGTTGGGGTTCCTTCTTAGTCTCTCTCTTGCTCGCAGGGGCGGAGTCTCGGCTGCTGCTCGGGCGGGTGACTCGTACTGCGGCAGCTTTCTTAGGCTTGGTCGGAGGCGGGAGTAGGCTTGGATGCCACATCTCTCTTCTTCTTCTAGGAAGGGTCCTAGTCAAAGTTTCTCGGGTCAACCGATTCCCCTCACTTATATCGACTTTCTTAGCATGAGCTCTCTTCTGGGCACCAGAGAGATTTACCCTGAACATCTTCTTATTCACGTGGAAGAGCTTGCCATGGCGAAGAGCAATTCCCTTTACCTCCATAAAATGGCCAATCACAAGGCCATAGCCCAATGAGCATCCAAAGGACTAATCCTTCTGGAAGGTCCTGTTCAAATGCATTGACAGAAATTTGGAAGCTGTAAACGAACTCGATATTAACCTTTTTTCCTTGCGTGATCGCAACCATCACGACCAACTTAGTATTGGACACCGATTGAAGCTTCCGTTTTCGTGTCGATGCATTTTGAGGCGACATCCATCAGCTTGTGATAGTTGTCTTTCAACAGTTTCTTCTTGGCCGTATAGACCACTTTCTCAGCATACTCAGGCTTGGAAACTTCCTTCCAAGCAGCAGTTAAGTCGACATCACCCTCATAGATCTCCTTCAAGCCCTCCGAGGGCAACAAATAGTGCTCAGCAAGGTCTTTTGCACTGAGTTTTATGACCTTGCTTTGGACGGAGATTAGATTTCATCGTCCTGCACTTCTGCATTTACGAAGAACATTTCTACCTCTTCAAGGTACGTATGAGAGTAATCCATCGTCAGAAAGCCCTTCAGACCGGATTTTTCCAACATCTTAGCAATCTTCTTGACCAGGGCATCATCCACGCCCTGTTTGATATTCCCTTCAAAATCCACAGAAGCACCAGTGTGGATTTGCTTTAAGAGTTTCACAAAATCGTACTTTGGGGCCATTTTTAGACTTTTTACCGATTGAAATAAGAGAAACTTGCTTGAGAAGAACTAGGGTTCGCACAGGTTTCAGAGAGAAAGACACTTCTTTTGCTTGAATATGAACAGTTTGCGTGAGGAGAGAGAAATGCAACGTTCTGTATATAAAGGTCGTGAAAGGACATATTTCGGATTTTGAAATTTTTGATCAAAATCAACGACTAAGATTACAATGTCAAAACTAATTCCCCGCATTAAATGCAGCAGCATTTATATCCAATCATATGGCTTACTGTGCAACTTTTACTGTGACTGTCATTATTACGCTGACGTCATCCTTAAAAACATTCCCGCTCAATTAAAATGACCGTGTTCTTGTCACTTAGCTCATAAATGATTCAGCTACATCCAAATTGACTTAACTCTGTTTCTTTCTTCCCATGATGTAACTCACCGTCAAAATAACTCGATACAACCGACTTCCCGACTAGTCATTTCACTTGGTGAAATGTGAAACTTGCTTTACTTTATTTTCTCATTTTCTTTCTATGTTGATTGAGTGTCCTGAGTTTCAACTCAGCTCAATTAACCCTAACTCATTGTTGAGTTCTTCAAATCTTGATTCACATAGAGGCTTTGTGAATATATCAGCTAACTGTTTATCAGTTGAGATGTATTACAAGGTGCTGTCTTTCTTTTCAACATGATCTCTTATGAAATGATATCTGACATCAATATGCTTTGTTCATGAATGCAACTTAGGATTCTGAGTGATTTCAATAGCACTAGTGTTATCACACATAATTGGAATTTCTCTTTCTTCAATATCATAATCTCTTAGCTGTTATCTCATCCATAAGACTTGGGCACAACAACTGCCCGCAGCTATGTACTCTACTTGAGTGTTGATGTGGCAATTGAATTTTGTTTCTTACTGAACCAAAAAACCAATCTATTTCCAAGCATTTGACATGTACCTGAGGTACTTTTCTGTCAACTCTACATCCAAAGATAGTCTGAGTCTAAGTAACCAATCAACTTGAATCCACCTTCCTTTGGATACCATAAGTCAACTTCCTGGAATCCCTTCAAATATCTTAGGATTCTCTTAGTTGCAGTCATGTGGCTCTCCCTTGGTGCAGATTGAAATCTTGCACCTACACCTACTGCAATGGTGATGTCTGGCTTGCTTGCTGTTAGATAGAGTAATGATCCAATGAGTGCTCTATATCTGGTTTGATCAACAACTTGGCCATCTGCATCCATGTCCATCTTGACTGAAGTATACATTGGAATTTTCATGAAGACTTCTCTTCCATGCCCAATTTCTTCATCAAGTCTCCGGTATATTTTGTTTGACTTATGAAGGTTCCATCCTTCATTTTCTTGACTTGAAGTCCTAGGAAGAAAGTCGGCTCTCCCATCATGCTCATCTCAAATTTACCTTGCATGAAGTTTGAGAACTTGTCACACAACTCTTTGTTTGTGGAACCAAAAATGATGTCATCCACATATATTTGAACAAGCAAGATACTCTCTCCATCTTGAATTCTCAAGAGTGTTCTATCAACCTTGCCTTTGGTGAATCCATTGTCGATTAGAACTTGAGACAATGTATCATACCATGCTCTTGGTGCTTGTTTCAATCCATATAATGCTTTCTTGAGCTTGTAGACTTTATCTCCAATAGTTTTCTACTCAAAACCGGAGGTTGTTCAACATAAACTTATTCGTCTAACAATCCATTCAAAATGCACTCTTCACATCCATTTGATACACAATAAAGTTCTTATGTGCAAAGATAGGCAAGAAACATCCTTATTGCTTCCAATCCGCAACAGAACAAATGTTTCATCAAAATCTATACCCTCTTCTTGGCAATACCCTTTGGCTACCAATCTTGCTTTATTTCGACAAAGATCCTTCTTTATTCATCTTGTTTCTCAAGACCCATTTTGTGCCAATAACATTTTGATGGGTTGGCCTCTGCACTAATTCCCATACTTTGTTTCTTTCAAACTGATTTATCTCTTCTTGCATGGCTTGAATCCAATGTGTGTCATCCAATGCTTGAGACACATCTTTAGGCTCTATCTGGGAAATAAAACAAGTGAACATAGCTTCATGATGTGCTCTGGATCTGGTTCTTATGACATCTCTAACATCTCCAATAACTAACTCTAGTGGATGGTCTCTCAACCATCTCACATCGGGTTGAGTAAGTCATTGGATTCACCATCTCGCCGAGTTGTCTTGAATAGCTCTTTCATTTTCATTCAGCTGTAGACTTTCCAGTTGTCTTTGAGATTCAGCTATCTCATCTTCATATGGGTTGATTGCTCTTACTTCAGCTTCAACATACGGACTCTTTTGCATAGTTGGTTGATTCAGCTTATCAGCTAATCTTCAATGTCTTCTCCATTTACATTAGGTTCATAAAAAACCACATGGATAGACTCTTCTGTAACCATAGTCCTCTTGTTCAACACTCTATAGGCTTTACTCTCAGCTGAGTATCCCAAAAATATATCTTCATCAGCTTTAGCATCAAAAGCCTTCAAATTATCTTTTCCATCCAAATATCCTAAAATATCCAACATTCGGCTTTCTCCCTGTCCAAATTTCATAGGGAGTTGTTGGGATTTGGTCCAGCATCCTGCCTGCAATGGGCTTTAAAAGAGGTGCGAGGCGCGGCATGCGATTCGAACTCGTGAGCGCTGGATTGCATAGTTAAAGGATAGCTTAAATGATGTGATTTGGACTACCTATACCAACAGATGCATCTTCTTTTCTGGTGCCCATTACATAGAAAATCTGAGGTTAAGCGTGCTTGGCCTGGAGTAGACATGGGATGGGTGACCACCGGGAAGTTTTCGAGTGGTGCGTGAGTGAGGACAAAGCGCTAGAAAAGACTCATGTTGGTTTGTGGGGACATCGTCAATCCGAGTAGCGCTAGAGGTCCAACAACTGGTATCGGAGCAGTCACGAGTTCGAATTCCCTTGGAAGCATCTTTGCAGCGGGGAGGTTGCCGAGCGGTGGAACGAGATCTTTGGGCGCGCGAGGTAAACGGACCAGAATGAAGGGTAGGTTGCCAGGTGGCGAATCGAGGTAAAACGGACTGGAACTGAAGGTGTAGGTTGCTTTGGGTGGACCATAATCGAAGGGTAGGTTGCCAGGTGGCCGGATCGAGGTAAAACAGCGAATCGGCTGAAGGTGTAGGTTGATGGGTGGACCATAAATCAAGGGTAAGTTGCCGATGGCCGGGCGAGGTAAACATTTGAAATCGAACTGGGTGTAGGTTACCGGGTTCTTCGGAATCGAGAGGTCGGGCGTGACGCGACGCTTGAATTGAAGAAGTTGGTGTTAGAACCGAGGAAGTTTGGCGGACAATGAGGTTGCCAAGACGAGCCGAGATCTTTGGCAGTCTTTGGGAGGGGGATTGTTGGGATTTGGTCCAAAGATCCTGCCAAAGAATGGGCTTTAAAAGAGGCGCGGCGCGGCTGCGCGATTCGAACTCGTGAGCGTGGATTGCATAGTTAAAGGATAGCTTAAAGGATATGATTTGGACTACCTATACCAACAGATGCATCTTCTTTTTCTCGTGCCCATTACATAGAAACTCGAGGTTAAGCATGTTTGGCCCGGAGTAGACATGGGATGGGTGACCCCCGGGAAGTTTTCCGAGTGCGGCGTGAGTGAGGACAAAGCGCACTAGAAAAGACTCATGTTGGTTTGTGGGGGATTCCGTTGAGGTCCAACAACGAGTCTTGGTCGGTCCCATGCATCTATTTTGAGTATAGCATCTTTGTGTTGATGGCTTCACCCAAAATCTCTTAGGCAATCCAATTCAACATGGTCCTTTGCACTTCCTTGAGAGTTCTATTTCTTCTTTCAGAGATACTCCATCCTCGTTGTGGAGTTCTTGCCTATAACTCTTGAGAAATTCCATTTTAAACACAATGCGAGTTATTATCCCATTGACAAACTCGGTTCCTCGAGAATCATATTTGTATAATGGTTTGGATCTTTTCATTTTGAACTCTTGTCACCACCGAGGTAACTTCGCAAAGTTTCCTTCTTTTTACACATGAAGATCGTCCATGTATATCTTAAGTAGTCATCTACCACAACTAAGGTGTATTTCTTTCCATTGATCTTTGGAAATTAAATCCATATGCAACATATGTAATATTTTTGATGAATAATGTAATACCCTAGCCTCTCTCACTACTCACCTGCCAATATATTTCATGCATTACACATTGGTTAGCATAATCTCACTATTATACACGACATGACTAGTTTTATAATTTTGGAACTCACTTACAGTGTTAGCTGTCGGAATACTAATTTAAGTATAAAAAAAAGTATTTAATTGTTGGACTATTAGATGATAGATGTTAAGTTGCGTGTGGTAAATTTAGGGGTGAAATGTGGCAACAAGGTGTGTATCAGGAAACATAAAATATGAACAAATTGATTGAAGGATTACTGTAATATATGATCGAGAATCTGATAGTAAAATAATATATATATATATATATATATGAAGTGGATTTGTCTTCAATTACTTGAGCATTAAGATTTAAGATTAATTCATCCCTCAAAAGTACATTATTTTAGCTGACTTAAGTACTTTGTGTGCATATATATGTGTGTATGCAACTTATCTTTATATAGTCCATAAAAATCTCCTCATTTTCAGCTACTGTGTGTGTGAAACCATCTTCAATTTAATTATATATTAATATTTAAGTATGTAAATAACACACGCCACCACACTTTGAATAATAATAAACATATATGTGTGTACACCATCTACAAGCACACATGATATATATATATATATATATCTAATTAATCCTAAATTTTAACATATGTACGCATGCACTTATATTTTATATAATAGATACATGCACCACCGTCTCAAAGGGGATAGGAATACATATGTGTGTGTGTGTGATTAGACTTGGCTAACTTGCAAACACATACATACCTGGAGGTCGACACGCATGGAAAAAAAAGAGAGTATGGAAATAGAGAGAAGATCAAAGTGAGAAGAGGCGTTAGAAAACAAAACAGAGGAAGAAGAAAGGTAATTATCTTTAGACCCAACTTCAAGTTTCAAACGTAATATCCAGTCTTGGTGTTAGAACTTTCAATGAGGAAACCTTTATTCAATCTTATATATATACTATGTACACAAGTTTGATACTTTGATTTCTTGTCAGATTAGGATTTTAAGTTTGATTATATAAACTAAGATAAATTATGGCGGCATGTTACATCTGAATATGGAAAATATTTTAGGCTTTGTTGTATTTAAATAACTGGTGAAAAATTTAAAAAAAATATACTATATGCTATAATAACTAATTTTAAATTGTCATAACAATGATGTCTGTGTGGTCTTGTACCATGGTCAATACAATTGTTAGAATTCCAAAAGAGGACATCGATGAAAAAGGGCAGAACCTTGTTGCTTAGGATAATCAAATGAAAATCGACATCTTAACCATTAGTATTCAAATGGGTATAGATAGGTTTGATATATTGATTTAAATTATATCATGTTATATCGGAATTTGTACAATCTTTATGTTGGAGGAAGAAAGTTTAATTGATTAAGATTATAATATTATAAGATTTAGAGTGTGATAGTTTACTTGGTTAAATTTCAGAACTAAAATCCTTCATAAAACTTTGGATAATATACTTAACAATTAAAAAAAAGGAAAGAAAGAAAAAAAAAGAAAAATTGAAATTCATATCTTATATTTTGACAGGTTGCCTTTCATTTAAGGCTAAAAAGGAAAGACATTTACTTAACTTTCAGTAGCATATTCAAGGACGAGAGGTAAGTAAAAGAAAATCCATCTGCAACTACAATGCATGAACATAGTATTTTCTGTTTTATTGATACTAATGCATGCGATTCTTATATCTGGATGAATGCATTATCGAAACCTTGGTGTTCATTTGTTGCTTGGTGAATATTGGAGTGTGATAACTATTGTTTCATTGAGCATGTCATTCATTGGCATTTGCACGTGCATGCAAACATATGAGCATTGTTGAGATGAGGTATGCACGACATGGTAACTTTCTATAAAAAGAAAAGGTTTTGGTTGGCCATTGCTAGTGCACCGAGGCATGTAAGACATGCTTTTTTGATATATTTTAGGGTGCAGTGGGTGTTATTCCTCGGAGGATCATAGGGGTTGACGGGGGTGTGCCTCGATGGTCACGAGGGCGGACCACTTGATCGTATCCTTATTGACACGTCGGGGGAAGACTCTGGGGATCATTAGGGAAGACAGGGGTGGACCTCGGGTTGTCCAGGAGATGGCCCTGGCGGTGTCAATATAATTATTATTGAGCTCGTGCCATGTGAGACATTCGGATGAGGCTCATTGATCATTAATACTATGTTGAGTTATTTAGATGCATGGCGGTTGGGTCAAGGGCCCAATGAAAAGAAATAATTCTGAATAAAACATTTTAACTCATCTTGCGCACTTCTGGTAAAATATCATAGAATGCATCGCATTTGTATTACATTGTTCATTCAGCATGCATGATTTTCGCTTACTGGGCATTAGCTCACGTAGTTCATGCATTGTAGGCAAGTTCGGTGATGCTGGATTTCATGAGCTTACTGGTAGGTTGCTGGAGCTTCTACAGGTTATTGAGGACAGTGTACATGGATGATGACCTGTTGGGCTATGTTGATGGGTCACCTTCCCCTTTTTGGTCTCGGATTATATTTTGGTTAAGAGTTGTACCCTCTTTTGAAAACTCTGATGTAAATATGTACATTTAAATATCTGGGTGATGTGGGTTATGCGTTTGATAACATGGATATCTGTTGTGCCTAATAACAGAGTTGGTCACCTATTTTGCTTGTGGACATGGCTTGTCCTTCTCTTATGAGCGAGTGATCTTGCTTGTTAGTTGTTAAAACATCACAGGATAAACAAAAATTATTACACATGTTAAATAGAGTTTGTGGCCTGTTTTACTATTTATATATTTTCCAGCAGTAGTAGTATGCGTGGGCGTCACAAATAAGGACTTGGCTTATCCTTGAATGAAGACTTTATTTGCTTTCCCATCTGGCATGCATCACATACACTTTCTTTCTTGTATACTGAGTCTGGCAATCCTTCTACAAGATGACTCCTTGCAAGCTTGTTGATTGTCTTGAAATTCAGATGACTCAGCTTCTTGTGCCACAACCAACTTGATTCAGCTGTACTCTTTGCTAGCAGACAAGTGTTTGGTGTAGCAGTAGACCAATCTACCACATTCATATTCTTCTGTTTTGATCCTTGCAACACTATTTCATTTGATTCAGTATCTCTGATCTAGCACACTTCCATGTTGAATCCAACATTGTAGCCTTTATCACATAGTTGGCTGATGCTTAACAAGTTGAAGTTGAGGCCTTCAACATAAGCAACATCTGTGATTTCCAATCCATTCTTCTTGATAGATCCTCTGCCTTTGATTTTCCCTGGAGCTTCATTTCCTCCAAATATGACTTTTGCACCTATAATCTCCTTGAATCCTTATAGGTTTTTCTTGTTTCCTATCATATGTCTGGAACAACCACTATCCATGTACTAGGTTCATTGTCACTCAGCTGTTCCTTGAACCTGCAATCAAGGAAATCAGTTTTTAGGTACCCATACTTGCCTAGGTCCTGAGGGGTTAGTGCTATAAGATGATCCAACCAACCTATAGCCATAATCATAGTGCACATTAGCAAATTGCTTGGGGGTTTTAGGATCATACTGCTGTCTCTTTTGTCTGTATGCCTGTGTTTGTGTTTTAGCAATTGCTTTCTTGGGATAGTTGTGGTATTTCTGAGTGTAGTGCTTGAGTGTGTATGTGTGTTGATAATAGCTCCTTTGCATTTGGAATGACATTTGCTAAGGTTTAGGTCTTTGCCATCTTGGCTTGTATTCCGTAGGATAGTTTGGATAGTTTCTACCATTCTCATCATATGTATTTCTCTGATGAAATTTTTGGGGTTTCTTGTAGTTTTGTTTGCTTTTCACAGAGTATTTTCTGTTTGGAGTTTGCTGAGGAACTCGGTGTAAGTCCAAGCGGCTACGATAATCTAGAGGGGGGGGTGAATAGATTATCTCCATCTTTTCGATTTCGCCCTCTTTTTCGAACAAAACAATCCAAGACAATAATAAAGGTGCGTGAATGTAAATAACACGCGTCTATTTATAGTAGTTCAACCCACCTAGGGCCTAATCTACTACCACCCCAGTATATCCGGGATGGGTTTTGAAAAACAAAAAGAATTTTATTAATTACCACAATTAATACAAATTCAACTTACAACACTTGAAGAGCACCACACTCTTCTTCAACACCACCTTGGAGATTACCACAATCTCCCTTTGAAGATTACCACAATCTTCCTTCAACTTTATGAAGATCACCACAATCTTCAATCTTGAAGAATACCAAATTCTTCAACACCTCAAGATCACCACACTCTTGAAACACCTATCACCTAGATCACCCAAGTGTATTCTTTCCACAAGAATACTCACAAGGATGTCTTGTGTTGAATGATAACCAAAATCAAGATTACAACTCAATAATGAATATTACAATTTGAGTGCAAGTGTAATCAAGAAATGAAAGCCTAGACCTCAAGATGTGAAAGTGATAAGCTAGGCAAATTACAACAAGAATGATAACAATGAAGAGCTAAAGACTTTGCTTGAATGTATCTTGTTGTGTTGTATCTCAAGTGTTGTATTGGTTGCTCCAAAACTTCCTCTACTTATAGGAGATGATTGATCAAGCATAGGCTCCTCTTGGGGATTGAAAATCTACAGAAAAATACAATTAAAATCAAGAATATAGATGTTAGAAATCAATCCCACAAAATAAGGAAAGTTTGTTTGTTGTACAACGGTTAGAAATTTGTTGTCGATCGGTCGCGCACAAATAGACGTTTGAAGAATACACTGAAAAATAACATAGGGCGACCAGTCCAGGGGGTCTTCGACCGGTCGACCTCTACCTCAACCGGTCGAGCATTCCAAAAAATAAGAGGTCGTATGTTCTGTTTCAAAGCAAAACTCCCAGGTACCGGTCGCACCCTGGGCGACCGGTCGACCTGACCGGTCGACGCCCTCAATATTCCCTCCGTCTCATTTTATGTTCCAAAATACATCTTCAGGTACGGGTTGCCCTATAGGGGCGGCCAGGTCGACAAGAAGGCAAATGTTGTCAATTTTTGTCGAAAATAAACCTCAAAAATACTCCAAAAATTTAGTAAAGACATTTTAAACCGATCGGGAGTATTTAGACAACATTTAGGAACTTTGTTTAGATGTAAAAACTTATTAACATAAAATCATTGAAAGTGTTGTCCAATTTTATCTAAAATAAAACTTGAAGAAATACTCCGAATAAATAGTAAAAACATTTCAAATCATTTAGGAGTATTTGGACAACAATTCAAAACATTGTTTTGGTGTAAAAATAAAATCATCAAAATTAAGATAAAAACATGTATCAAACACTCGGTTGGATTTCTTCTCAGTTGTCCTCTCAGCATACTACTGGTTGTTTTCCTTTCCCTTTGTATCCAAGGCCAGTTTGTTTGTGGTTGTGCTTTGGGATGAATGTGGGTGCAACATTTGGTGTTTTGGATTTTTGAGATGCTTCATTGCTTGAAGATCCTTTTTCCAAAATCACTCTAGGAGTTTGACTGTGCACAAAGGAATTAAATCCTATGCATGTCTTATCTCCACATTCTTCTTGACTCATGAAAAGATCATCCAATGATTTGGATGCTTTTGTAAATGAAGCAATCACATTTTTGAGAACTTTTTCCCTCTTTTCTATAGTAGCTAACTCTGTTGTGATCTTTGCATTTTCAGCCTTTAGCTTAGTGTTCTCATCAGCTATATGACTCAGAGTACTCAGCTCTTTAGTCAGCTGTGAGTTTTGGCTTTTAAGCTAGCTGTTTTCCTCATTTAGAATTGTGTGTGAGGATTTTATGTGTTCAAAATCTTTCATCATTTTGCCTAATGAATCATAAAGATCAGTGGGTGATGGATTGTGTGTATCACAATCACTATCACTTGAATCTGAATGAGATGAGTTAGAGTGAACCTCATCTTCTTGATCTGGTTCATCTTGTTCTTTAGCCATAAGGCAAATCATAGCCTCTTCCTCAGAATCACTTGAGTAGTCAGCTTCACTACTCTTTGAGCCTACTGCTTCTTTGGACTTGACTGTCTCAGCAACCAACATGGCTTTCTTCTTTTTCTGTCTTCTTTCCCTGAAGACTTTTCTATCTTCCTCATTCCAATATTTGTTGACTGGTGGATAGGAACAATCAACTGCAAAGTGTCATGGTTGTCTGCAGTTCCAACACATGTTCTCAGCTCTTTGATCAGCTCTTTCTATTCTTGGATTATCAGCTCTCTGATATTCAACCCTTTGATGTTCAGCTCTCTTGGGTGGCATGTCTTCCCTTGACTTGGAAGGAGCTGAATGTCTTCTGGAGGTCTCACCCTTATTTCTTTTATAGTTCTTATTGAAGAACTTGTTGAATCTTTTGACCATCAGGGCAATTCCTCCTGGTCTATGGCTTCCTTGGGTTCAGCTCTCTTTCCATCATTAGCCATCGATTAAATCTTGGGGTACAATCAAGCTTCCTCTTGCTCTTTCCTTCTCGGCTCAAACTCATAGGCTTTGAGATCGAGAATAGCTCATGATTGGATATTTTTGAGAGATCTATTGAATGTCTTAGAGCCATAACCTTCATTTCCCATCCAGGTTTCACACATTTCCTTTTGTGTATATTCAAGCATTTTGAAATTTTCAAATTTTTTTGAACAATAACATTTAATTTATTTTCTTTAATTTGTTCTCGATCCTTCACAAATTAAAGTCGACTTATCCCAAATCTCTTTAGCGATTTGAAATATTTGACTTTGTTGAACATGGCTTTGTCCAACGTCTTGTAGAGTATATCCTTCACCACATTGTCTATGTTGTATCTCTTCATGTCCTCATTAGTCCACTCGATCCTTGGTTTTTCAACCATGGTTGATCTTCTTGGGCAAAACTTCTTCTCGTTTAGTCTGCGCTTCTTTCTCTACGATCATGTTCACTTTGAGTATATGCGGTGGCCCATCCTCTATCACAAGCCACATTTCATCATGTAATGCAGATAGATGAGCTTGCATGCGGATTTTCCAATCATCAAATTCTTCAACAGTGAACATAGGAATGCGTGTCAGATTTGCTTCCATGATAATAACTTTGCTTAAAAAGAAATGAAAGACTTTGAAACACAAGTGTTTAAAATGTTTCGAAAAGATAGAGATCTAGTTCAAGAACTAACATGCGGAAGGCTCAATGAACCAACCACTCCGATACCACTTGTAGGTCCCAAGGGTGTGAAGTAAGGTTTAGAAGTGGGGTTGAATAAACCTTACCAAATTTTTGATTTAGTCCTTTTAAAATAATTCAACGAGTTGACTCAAATAAGCAATCCTTGATGGACGGCTAAGTTGGCTTTTCAAAAGCTAAGTTACCCACTCCTTGACTCGATAGAGTGTTGATAGTATAACTCCTCGCTGCTCAAGCCAAATACTTAACTTGTCGATTGGTTTTTAATAGCGAAAGACTTAACACCCTTAGATTTGTTTTAAGTTTATTTTTAACACTTGATTCTTAGCACTTAGTTACTTATCGGTTGGATAGCAAATATGATTTTAACAAAGAGATATAATGTAAATATGCATGAAAGTAAATATGTTGAAATTAAATGACACAAATATTTTATAGAGGTTCGAAGATGGGGTAATTCTTCTAATCCTCTCTTCTCCAACTCCGGAGGAATCCACTATGTAATAGATCGGTTTACAAGCGGTGAAACGATCTGTGACGACCTTGATCACACAAAAGGCTTCTCTTGCGACTTAGCTTCTTCACGGAGACAGATGCCTTGCTCTACTCCACTTCTCAAGTTCTTGATTGAATCTTGAAGCCTCCAACAAACTTGATAATGGTTCGACCGGGAACCTTTCTACAATCCTAACTTGGAAAGTGGACCTCTTTGATTTGTTAAAAAGTTTCCTCTTCAACAGATTTGAAGTTGTCTCTCCTTCATTACTTGTGTTGGATCGATTTCCTTCGAGTTTCGAGGCTTGAGGAATGCGTGAATGTTTAAGAGAATATTGCGGTTAAATGTTTGAATATTGCTTGCTCGTTAAAGTGGTTTAGGTAACCTTTTTCAATAACTTCCTCAGCCTTTTATAGTGCACATTTGAAATTTTGCCCGTTGAAGAGATAGACTAATTTCAAATGTCACTTTTGTTCATTGGCTTGTCTTGTTTGTAGTCCTTGATGTTGACCCTTTCTCGTATTAAATGTCTTCGCAAAGATTGCGATTGCATGACACAAGGTGCGGCGTTTCCCGTTGGTTCATTCCTTTTTCATATTTGCAGGACTAACACTTTAGACCGATGTACTTTGACATATTACGATTGATAGGTGTGAGTTTTGCATGTATTTTGGGCGTATTTATGGCTAAAATGGCGATTTAGCGTGCATAAACTCATGTGAAATGGTTCATATTCGCTCTTTGTGGAAAAGATATTATGCTTTGCGAGTTTTGCAGGAATCTAATGATATTTGAAGTAATTTGGAGACAAATACGAGCATTGCGGAGGAAAAGAATACCACAAATGGTGAAAAATGAAGACGCACGGGTAGGGCGTGCGCCTGAGCACCACCCGTGCGTCCCCCGGCAAAGAAGAACTAAAGGTACGGCAATGCGCACGGGTAGCCCATGTGCGTATACGCACCACCCGCGCCACGAAGGATTGAAAATCTCCTTACGGCAATGCGCACGGGTGACCCATGCATACCACGCACGACCCGTGTGTTGGTTGGTGAATAGAGGAATTGCCTACGGCATGACGCACGGGTAACCCGTGCGTCCACGCACAGCCCGTGCGTCCCTGCTGTACTGCAATATTTTGACAGCAACATGACCTAGACTTGGAGGGGGTTATAAGCACTTTTGGGGCGCACACCAGGGGAGGATTCTGCATTTTTGGGATCTACAACACAAGACAAAGGTATATTCTTGGAAAAAGACATCAAGGAGACAATCGGGTTGCATCGGAGCTCAAGGAACGGAGATACATCGAGAGATTGTCGACTTTCCTAAGTTTTTCTTGCTTCTCTTGTAGTTTTCATCTTTCATTTTTAGTTGTCATGGCTATGAACAATTTGTATATGAGTTGTTTAGAAATCATGTGTAGCTAAACTCCTTAGATTTCCGGGTTTTGGAAGTAGATTAATGAACTCTTGTTGGATGTTTTAATCTTAGTTGAAGTTATTATCTTGAAGCTATTTGAGTACTTTGAGCTTATACTTGTTTTATCACTTGATCAATGATTTAACTTGTTTGATATATTGATTCATAATTCGAGAGATGAGTTTCAATATTAGATCTTGAGTACTCGACACAAATATTTGCATGAATCGAGAGGTTTGTAAATATTTGTGAGGACATTGATCTTGTGCACTTTTGGGAGTTGAGTACTATTTGTTGAGTAGAGATGCTTGCAAAAGTATTTCAATCTACGTTTTATATGCATCTCGAGAGGGAGGATAAAATATCTTTGTGATCGTCTTATAGGAATATTGATAATAACTTGGCTTGGATTAAATCGGACAACAAGAGGGTTATTAATCAAAACCTTAACTCTGAAATTCGTTTCGTCTTCTTGATACTTCTATCAATTGTGTTATCTTAATTTTGTGATTTAGTAGTCCAACTTGTCTTAATCTCACAACAACAATCATTAAATTACGATTGTCTAAATAAAAATAAAGCTATCTTAGTTCAATACTTAGTACATAAATTTATTAGTCTCAGTGGATACGACCTTGCTACTCCTTTTCTATAACGTGACACCGTACACTTGCGGTGAGCTAAAAATAAAGGCGAACAAGTTTTTGGCGCCGTTGTCGACTAATACAATTTTTGGTTCTAATATCGATAAATAGAATTATTCTAATTTAGACATTTTTCTTTATTTTTGACTCTAATTCTACATTATTTGACTTGTTCCTTTTAGTTTGGTCCAGGTAGTGCATGAACACGCACTCTAGGCGAGGGGATTTAATACCGCTCATACCGGAAGTTGAGGCTTTCGCGAGAAGAATCAGTGCTACCACTAGACGGGCTGAAAGACAACAAAATCCGATAATGGGGGATTTGGATGAAGAACACATGGGTAACAATGGGATCAACAGGATCAATGAGTTACCAATACCGGTTAACAATGGAGTTAACGAGTTACCGATACCGGTTCAACAGCAAGCCATTCGTGATTACTTTTGACCACAAACGAATCATAATTACGGTGGTATTGCCCATATTCCGATAAATGCCAACAACTTTGAGCTCAAACCGGCACTGATCAATATGGTACAACAGAACCAGTTTGGGGGGTTCGCAACTGAAGACCCTAATTCTCACCTTGCTCATTTTATCCAAATATGCAATACGATCAAAATGAATGGAGTCTCGGATGACGCCATAAGATTGCGCCTATTCCCGTTCTCTTTGAGGGATAAGGCGAGAAATTGGTTGGGTACTTTGACGCAAGGAAGCGTGAGCACATGGGACGAATTGAGCTAAAAATTCTTGTTTAAATTCTTTCCACCGAGCAAAACTTTGCAGCTCAAAAGCGAGATAACTCAATTTCGACAGTTCAATTCGGAGCCTTTGTATGAGGCTTGGGAAAGATTTCGGATTTGTTACGAAGATGTCCACAACATGGGTTCCCCGGAGGATCAACAGTTATGTTTCTTCTACAATGGTTTAATGGGGTAAACGAGGGCCTTTGTTGATGCCGCAGCCGGGAGGAGCATTGTTGGCAAGGTTTCCACAAGATGCCTTGAACCTTCTTGAAGAAATGGCTATGAACGCTTACCAGCGTGGCGTCGAAAGATCCAATGTACAACGATAGCCGAAATTTCGGATGCAGACCCGATTAAAGCGCTAACGGCACAAGTGGCGGCTTTGACAACTCAATTGAGTGTTTTAACGAAAGGGCCAGAAACAAGCACGAGCATGGGTAGTGAAGCTCTTCTATATCCGATGGAGGAGGTCAATTATGTGAATAACCGGAATTTCAACAATTTCCGGAACAATTCAAACCCAACACACTACCACCCGGGGTTGAGAAACCATGAAAATTTTTCCTATGCCAATACAAAGAATGTGTTGCAACCTCCGCCGGGATTTAATGCTTCAAATGGAGGTGGAAATATGGAAGGCAAATCATCGTTGGAGGATGCACTCACCTCCTTCATAAATCAATCGAATGCATTCATGAGTGACACGAGTCGCTTTGTTAGGCAAGATTCTGGATGGATAAGAGATGGAACTACAAATGACCCAAGTGACAAACTCAATAAAGAATCTTGAAACTCAGTGGGTCAATTAGCTACAATTGTGGGTGGTCAACATCAAAGGGTCAATTTCCGAGTAATACGGAGATGAATCCTAGGAACAATGCAATGCTTATTAAACACGGCGTGCACGGAATATGAGAGGCCTAAAGAAAAATGAAATCTGAAAATTTGGAGGAAGCATCTAAGCCGGAGAGGATGAATCGGTGATGAAAGATGGTGTTGAAGAAAATGGGAAAAAGAGAGACAAGAGGCGAAACAAACAAAATGGAGAAGCTAAAATCATCGTCTAACTCTAATATATCTAAGTTGCCTATATCTTTTCCCCTTTCCCAAAGATTTCAAAAGAAAAAGCTTGATGATCAATTTGCAAAATTCCTTGATATATTTAAGAAATTGCACATTAACATTCCTTTGCAGACGCACAGAGCAAATGCCAAATTATGCAAAATTTCTTA